>JALLBB010000664.1:0-13048 GCA_036939735.1 Discostella stelligera
GCAGGTAAAAATCGATGCGAGTTTGGGAGTTTGAGAGTTTTGAAAGTCTCAACTCCCATCGATTTTAGAGAAAGCTCTGTTTTGCCTCCACAGGCAAAATTGGCCGATGGGAGTTTGAGAGTTTCATTCAACATACGTAGGAATTAATATCAATTGAAGATAAGAACTTCACCGACACCGCGCACCGCGCACTCAAAATCAAAAGATCCACGAAGGCAAATATTTGCCGCTGCTGCTGCCGCCGCTCCTCCCGCTGGTGAGCGACGACGCTCATGGTATCGTTTACCCAATCATGCGCTGTCCTCCTGGCAACTGTTCAAGCCGCTACGTTGGCCTTCTGTGAGGAGGAAGAGGAAGAGCTGAATTCGAGGAAAGGTCGCAAGGCTCGCCGGCGGATTCGATCGACTGTCGCGGAGGTCTACGAAAACATGGGCCCAACTCTATTCCGTCGATTCTATCGAATGAGTTACGAATCATTTTGGATTCTACATGACAAGTTAGGAGAGAGCATCGAGCTTTGTACATTGGCAGTGCAGGGACGGACAGCATCGACCGGCGGAGATGATGCTGATGGCAATGCCAATCGGGGTGAGAACTACTCAGCCCCGCCAACACCGAATGGAAAGATATCAAGCGACGTTCGGTTGGCATGTGCATTGCGCTACTTTGCGGGGGGATCTCCTGGAGACATTCTCTCCACTTACAAAATTTCTCTCATTTCCGTATTGCTGAGCGTATGGGGCGTCGTGGAGGCTGTCAATCGATTCGAGGAGTTCCATATCTCTTACCCTTCAAGTCACGAGCTACAACGGAGAATCGCTGCTGACTTTGCTGCTGTTAGCAACGTTGACTTCACGGCTTGCGCTGGTGCGATTGATGGTGTGCTCATATGCATTGGTAAGCCGTCGGAAATGGATGCCAAGAGAGCGGAAATCTCGCGGAAGAAGTTGTTTTGTGCGCGGAAGAAGAAGTTCGGATTGAACTGCCAAGCAGTATCAGATCGTCGTGGAAGAATTTTGGATATATCCATCAACTACGGGGGTGCATCATCGGACATTCTGGCATTCGAGGCGAGTGATCTCTATCAGAGATTGAACAATGGTCTTCTTGCTGATGGATTGGTACTGTTCGGAGATAATGCGTATTTGAATACGGCATTTATGGCAACGCCATATCCAAACGCCAAACCCGGAGCAGAGGATTCATACAATTATTATCACTCGCAGGTGAGTCAATATTGTTTCGTTCTTGAGNCATCCGCGCCGGCCGAGCGTTGGCCGCCACTTCTTTCTCAGCGTCCGTTTCATCCCGGCATACACACCCTCTCCCCATGAGCACGAGAGACGAGAAGAACTGAGTGTTATTTCTTCTTATTTCACCGTTTGGCAAATAAGTCATGGAGCAGTCCAATCTTCCAGCCCCGACCTACTTCGCCTTTTGGTCTACAAGCCCCGCGTATTACCCCATTTTCTCCCACTCATGGCCATGCTCCGTCATACTATTTTTATCTGCTACGGGCGCTATACCGTTATCACAATCGATCATCCAGCCCTTCATTACAGCCGTAGCTTTGTTCCTTCTTCGCGTCACATTTATCCTGACTGCCGTGTTGTCTTTCCTGCACCAAACGGGAGCACTTCGGCGATATGCAATCAAATTTGCTGAAGACGAACTCAGCAAGAATTTGAATGGAGCAATGATCACATTCTCCGATGCTCAGATTGACCTGTGGCGGGGGAAAGTCATCGCCCATGATTTGATCATCCACAACAAAGAACGTGATGACTGGGAATGGGAATCTCCGTGTTTGGCTAGAGTAGGTCGCATCGAGGCCACACTGAATTTTGCGTCGGTAATTAATTTACCGATGTTTGGCCGGCTATTGAATCACACATTTTTCGATATTTACACTGTACTTGTAGAGGATATCCAAGTTTTCATTGAAAAGCGGAAGAACATATTCAATTTTCACTTGTTAGATCCTAGTCTGGACATTCCGCATCCTTCCATAGTCATGAATGAATATAGAAAGGCAAAGGAACGAAGCTCAGTTGCGATGAATGGCGAGATGACGACCCAAGAAAAAAAGGAAGAGAAATTGAGTTTTATCAATGTTGTTGAGGAGGTAATGGAACGGAAACGAGAGGATGAGGCAAGCAAAATTGTGGAGAAATTAGTTGGTGCGGTTTCTCAAATTGGCAAAGCCGCAAATATGGGTGGCTCGAAAGGACTTCAGTCGGCATTGAAGAATCAGAAAGACGGATTGGTCCAAAATCTCAAACAACTGCATTCGCAAAAACTTGTTAGAGGTGTTGCTTCGGAGAAGACTGATTGGCAGATGACAAAAGAACAAGGAGTGTCTGTCATAAAGGAGCTGGGCAAGGTGGTTGAGAAAAACATCACCGAAATGAAGACTTCACTCTCCTTTTTGCAAAAGCCTCCCGAGAAGAAGCAAGGATGGGAATCAAAAGCACCGGATGATATTCGAGTTGGATCCCTTCTAGTTCGGCAAGGTCGTATTTTTACAAAAGATATACTCGTTGCGGGAGTTCATGATGAAAATCTAAGTGCAGTATGCGACAAGTCCGATCGAAGTCCTACTCTAGGAACAGTCGACAAATCCAATACTGGTTGGGCAAGACCAATTTCCATCTTTGAACTTGCTGTTACAGGTGCTGAATTGTGCCCGCCCATGTCTGCAAGAGATCCATTAAGCGGGATGCCAGTGGTAGGTATCTCTGTTGATCGATTAATTGATATCCTCGTGAAACGAGTCATGGCTGAAGTGGCCAAGTCAGAAACAGGGAGGTTGTTCCAAACCGCTTTCGGAGACGTCTTTGCCTTCATAGGGGACAACTCGACTAGGAGAGAGTAAGAGACTAAAACTTCTAACGATTGTTATTACTAAATGATGGCCACTTAGTACAGAGCAAAAGGTTCGGCATCAGTGAATGGTATGTATTCGCCTTCGGCATACTGTCCATGATAGACTCTCAACTCTTTGAGTTGCACAGTCGAGTCTTTCCCGAATAAGCTATTGGATCCGTCAGGTAATCTTTCATAGTATGATCCCAACTTACTTCGAGCCAATCGAGGATTGCTTTGCGCCAGTGTAATGACAAGGGCGTCAGGAGAGAACTGAGGCCCCGTTTCCGGAATATCCATCTGCGCTAGTGCAGGTCCCCCAACTTTTCTCAACTTAATGCCCGGCGCTCCAGTACTAGTATTTACATACTTTCCTCCTAAAATGAATAAGAATGCTGCGATACTTCCTCGAGCTTCTCCATAACCGACCCATCCTTTCGGGTTGTACCCCCCGCATTTGAGACCGGTGCTTGTGGTGCAAAGAACAATCGCACCCCCTTGCTTATCCACCTTTGAATGGAACTTGATTGGATCCCAACCATCTTTATTCGCATCGTACGTCAGTCGCAACTTTCTAGACTCCAGGTTTGTGTTCTTTAGCAAGGGACGTAGCATTGCCATTTCCGGAGTGTCACCTTCCACAGGCGGAGCCCAGTCATCAATGGTGGCTGGATACTGTTCTGGAAAACGCTCTCTACCGAACCGCGCCATCCTTCAGGTGTGGGAAGGGGGTGACAGGAGTCAGGAAGGGTAATGTTCAGCAAGAATGTTGACCCATTGGAACAAACGTACCCTAATGGTGCCTGCTCTTTCTTTCCAAAGAAAAATCCAAAGATCTTTTCCACTGGGTCATCCTCGTCATAGTATCCCTCGTCCTCTTCCTTGAAGTCTGTAGTAGTAGCAGAACCTATGTCGGTGTCGGTGTCTGTTTCGGATGCACCCTCCTTGGGTTTCCCAAAATTAAAGAAGTCGCCGAGATAAAGCGAAGATGATGTCTCACTAGTAGTACGCTGAGGATTTCTGAAACAAGAACAAGAGGGCGTTAAGGAAAGGGCTGTTTGCGATCGAAGAGCCACGAATAAACATATTTGACTACTCTTCATTGTCGCGAGCCTGTGTCAGGAGATGCGTGAGGGTTGAGCGTGGTAGGAGGTGTTGAGCTGTGTTGAGTGTGAGCCGTGACAAGCGTGGTACCAGGAGACTGGAGGCCGTGTCCACAGGCAGGTGAAAGTTGGTATGAGTTCGGGAGTTTGAGAGTTTTGAAAGTCTCAACTCACATCGATTTCAGAAAATGCTCTGTTTTGCATCCACAGGCAAAATTGGCTAATGGGGGTTGAGACTTTGTGTCAACATAGGTAGGAATTACTATTGATTGAGAATCCCCCGATTTGGATCCGAAGTGCTGCCATTCGCCACCGCTCCAGACTCCAGTCGTCTTCTTGGCTCTATCACCTCCTGCTGGTGCGCGACGATGCTCATGGTATCGTTTGCCCAGTCATGTGCTGTCCTTCTGGCAACTGTTCAAGTCGCTGCGTTTGCCGTCTGCGAGGAGGAGGAAGAAGAGAGGAATTCAAGGAAGGGTCGCAAGGCTCGACGGCGGACTCGGTCAACTGTCGCCGAGGTCTACGAAAACATGGGCCCAACTCTATTCCGTCGCTTCTACCGAATGAGTTACGAATCGTTTTGGATTCTACACGACAAGTTAGGAGAGAGCATTGAGCTTTGTACATTGGCAGTACAAGGGCGAACAACGTCGATTGGCGGAGAAGATGGCAATAGGGGTGAGAGCTACTCTGCCCCGCCAACACCAAATGGGAAAATATCAAGCAATGTTTGGTTGGCATGTGCATTGCGCTACTTTGCGGGGGGATCTCCTGGAGATATTCTCTCCACTTACAAAATCTCTCTCATTTCAGTATTGCTGAGCGTATGGGGCGTTGTGGAGGCTGTAAATCAATTCGAGGAGTTCCATATTTCATATCCTTCAAGTCACGAGCTACAACGGAGAATTGCTGCTGACTTTGCTGCTTTTAGTGACGTTGACTTCACGGCTTGCGCTGGAGCAATTGATGGTGTGCTCATATGCATTGGTAAGCCATCAGAAAAGGATGCAAAGAAAGCGGAAATCTCGCGTAAGAAGTTGTTCTGTGCACGGAAGAAGAAGTTTGGATTGAACTGCCAAGCAGTATCAGATCGTCGTGGGAGAATTTTGGATATATCCATCAACTACGGGGGTGCATCATCAGACATTCTGGCATTCGAGGCTAGTGATCTCTATCAGAGATTGAACAATGGTCTTCTTGCCGATGGATTGGTACTGTTTGGAGATAACGCGTATTTGAATACGGCATTTATGGCAACGCCATATCCAAATGCCAAACCCGGAGCAGAGGATTCATACAATTATTATCACTCGCAGGTGAGTCAATATTGTTTCGTTCTTGAGACGCTTACGATTGCAATAATATTTCTTGACACTCAATCAACAAATAATAGCTCCGCATCCGCGTTGAATGTGCATTTGGCATGCTCGTCCACCGCTGGGCAATTCTTCGTTCGGAGATTTCATTCAATGTAACAATTGTGAAAGTGGTGGCGTTAGTCAACGCACTTGCAAAGCTTCACAATTTTTGTATTGATGTCCAGGATCGTCATGGATACGATGAGCAAGTTCTCGATTCCATGCCGTTGGACACTCATCACTTGCGAAGGTACAGAGGAGGGTTGGTGTCGTTGGAAACTAACGGTACTACTAGTGGCCAAGACAGTCCGATTCCCACAGAGCTCCTTGGTGCGGGACATCATTCGCGTGATTATCCCCGCGACGACATGATACGAAGAATCAGTAGGTCGGTGACTGTTCTACCCCGGACACTGTTGATGAGGCATGTAGTGGAAAGGGGAATGCGTCGCCCGCGACCAATTCGACGATAGACTGGATGGCATTAGATACATGCAGCAATACATAATTCATATAATAATTCAAATAATACAATAAAATGTATTGGCTACAATATTTAGTATGGATGGCGATGACGAGAGTAGATTGTAGTGATTGCGACGACGAGAGTCGACGGTGACGAGAGTAGGCGGCGATGACGAGAGTCGACGGTGACGAGAGTAGACGGCGATGACGAGAGTAAACGGTAGTGATTGCGACGACGAGAGTAGACGGTGACGAGAGTGACGAGAGTAGTAGTGATTGCGATGACGAGAGTAGGCGGCGATGACGAGAGTAGACGGTAGTTGCTCGAAGAATCAATATTCAGTTATGCTATGAATCAAAACATACAATGCAATGAATCAGCTCTATTCGGCAGTACCAAGAAATCACAAGTCACTGTCAGCATTTGTGCGAAGCCTCTTGAGCTCAGTCTCCTTCTCGGCAATCTCCTTCTCGATGGAGGTCACTTGATTCTGACAGTACTCCGAGAGAGCTGGATTGACACTCCTCTGAATGATTACATCCATCTCGAATTTGCGTTTCGAATCTTTCAGGCAATCAATACGATTCTGCAAGCTTCTTGCGCTTTCTTCCTTTGCTTCCATTCTCGCCACATTCTCAATCTTATTTCCAAGCGACTTGATACTCTTATCAAGCATTACTGCGCTAGCGCTGGGCATATTCTTTGCGTTCTTGGCCGATGACTTCCTCGGCCGCAGTACAATGGACGCATCATCGTCGTCATCGTCATCACTGCTACGGGAAACCAGCGAGGGCACACCAGAAGCACCATTTGACGCCGCAACACTAACGGCTAGCTTCTCAATCGATGTTTTCAGCATATCACCTCCCACCACTGTCTCGAGCATCACCCAGTAATAGAGAACGTACGGTTGGTAACCTAGGAGGAACCCACAACGAAGGAGGTTTGTTGTACGGGTGGCAGTATCGACCTCCACTCCACTAGGCCTAGCGTTCTCTTTATCAGCGCTCCCACTATTTGGACAGTTCTGAATCCCATGCTCTCCTTGTCCACTCAAAGAATAGTTGGCCATACAGTGCTTGACTTGCACCACAGCGTCCTCATATCTCTTCTGACACTTCTCTGGAGTAGCTGGCTCGTACTCTTTGAAGCGATCATAGGATAAGTCGACTCTATTCATGAATTCCGGTTGGAGCTCGTTGGGAAGGGCATGTGAGAAAATGTTGAATCCTGGGTCGTTCATCGTGTCTGAAATTCCTTCCCATGGATTGGGAAGCCTCACATCAGAATTCCGACTGTCCACGTCCTCCCGGCTGTTCGAAAGGGCATTACGTGTAATGAATGCAGCCTTGTTTGCTTCGACATCAAGGATGGCGTGAAATAATCGCATAGGAGGCAAGATACCCGACCACAGCTTCCCATTTGGCCCATCACCGGTTTCGGCATCGACATGAGCAGCTTCAGCAGCAATCAGTTCAAGTTTGATCTCTTCAATCTTGGCCTTCAAATACACAACCTCTCTAGAATCATTGATGGGATTTTCATTGAACCACTTGTCGCACTTTGGAATATTCCATCCATCTGGGCGAGGGCCGACCCTATTGTCATTGGGATTGGCCGCTTTCCATCGTCGCTTGATTTCGCTGTGGTAGTCAGCGCGGCCCGGCTTGTCCTTCTTATTGATGCTATTCCACGGAGCCTTCTCTAAATCAATCAATTCCTCTCCGTTTTCATCTTTCATTCCACGGCACATTGCAAGAAGCACCTTGATGGACTGACGCTCTCCAATGAAATGACGCTCGGCAGGGATGTATCTGTCATCGTCGTCGTCGTCGTCGTCGTCGTCGTCGTCAGAGAAGCCCCCGCCGCGGCCGTAGCTGATGATGTCATTGCCATCGCCGGCGTCGTCTCTACGCAGATTATTCAAGACAGCACTGGCGTTAGTGCTGACTGTGAGGTTGAGAGTATGGTTGGCTTCCGCCTCGCTCTCGAGCGGTGGTGGTAGCGGCGGTAGATCTGTGGCAGCAGCCATCGTGGTAGTCGAGTATGACGGAGTTATTGTCATTGCAATGATGATGGAGGGTGGTGGCGGGTCGATGGTTTCAAGGAGAGTGGTCACCACATGCGATAGGAATTCAATATTGAATCCAAACTCGCATCGAAACTCTCATCGATTTGGGCTGCTGGGTCTCATCGAAGACCTCCAGCAGCCGGACGACGGTCAGATGGGTATGCGAGTTTCAAAAGTCCCAAACTCGCAACTCTCATCGAGAAAGAACTCCCTGTGGACACCACCTTAAAGTCGTAGGGTATGATCTGGTATGATACTTTTTTCGCTCCCTCTGGACAATGCCTTACTCAAAAGTTCTCTCACCACCATGATGCCCAACAACGACGACGAGATGATAATGGACGATGTCAATGACGATGATGATTCCGACGACGACGAACTGCCCTACACCCCCAAAGCCAAGCCGTCCATAATAACAACGCATCGACAACGCAGCAACGACGACGACGGCGACGAAGTTTTCCAGCGACGGCAGCGCCGCCGCTCGGCGACCCACGCCAAACTCTGCGCCTACGAATCCAAGCGTCGCGCGGCCTACGAGGCCAAGCTCCGGTCCTCGTCCCTGTACTGGCACGCCTTTCGGACGCTGATGCACGACAGCTTGCTCGAGACGCGAAAGGCGTATTTGTTAGCGAGGGGTTGGAACCACGCCTCCAGGATCTACGGGGAGAGCCTGTCGAGCGTTCGCGAGTGGTGCATCGACGAGAGGGACGGGGCTCCGATCATCGACGGCAAGAAGAAGAAAAAGTTTTTGGACAAGATCTCGTCAACGGCGGATTATTATTACAGGGAGGAACAATGTGGATCGATCATTCAAAACATGGCCGAAGTTGCCGGCGTGGCTGCCGGAAAATACGATGAGATGGTGAACTACATTCAAACGGAAGTTCTCCCTGAATTGTCGTTGTGAGTAGTTGTTGGTGTTGATTCTTCTTGCACTGCATATAATATTGAATTACAACACACTCTCTGAACATTTTATTGCGCGATCTCGCGATGTTTTAATATGTGCAAAACAGACTGTCGGATCGTCTGAAGAGCGAGGTCGTGTTCATGGAAAAATTGGGAGATTCGATCATGAACGAACTCGAGACAGCGGAAGACGAAGTCTGCAATGCGTGGGGTGAGTTGTCACCTTTCTGTTCGAAAGGGGAGTGTCACTCTTGGCGCATAATTTCTCAATGCATTATTATTTTATCAATACTCCATCACTTCGTATAGACGCATATTACAAAAAATCGCAAGAGTATTTCTCCTCCTCCTCCTCCTCGATTGGTAACGATCGGCCAAAGGTGGACCTTCCACCGGAGCGCCCATCAACACTCGACAACGTAAATTCAACAGTGAAGGAAGGCTGTGCTGACGTTTGGGTTGTGGAACTGCGGTATCGGATGGCCGTGGCCTTTTTATCATCGATCTGGGATAAGTGCTCTTCGGAGCTGTCGAAGCTCTTCCTCTCCATGAAAGATGCAGAGTGCAATCGCAGAAATGTAATCAAAGATCTATTGATCAAGGCAGTCAAGAGGCAAGAGAGTCAATGGCATGAGTTACCATCGCTGGCCTCATCAGTGCGGAAGGAACTGGAGGAATGGCCGACAACGGAGCGGAAGGTGGTGGAAGATGACGTGCAGAATTCGATTAGGGAGAGAGCACAATTTATCCAGCGCGATGAGGCGATGCACGAGGCGAAAACGCAACCCGATGCGGAATCGGTCGACTCTGGCCTCGCGGAAACGCAACGCGGGGAAGATGGAAACTTTGAATTATCTTCGCCCCTGGTCAGCGATCTCATGTGCCGAGCGAAGGTAATCGAGAAACGCAGTCCAGGAATGATGAGCGCCTGGAAGCTTAGCCTGGCCGTGATAACGCTTGATTCCTTCCTACACCTGTTCGAGCTACCACCAACTTGCAAATTGCATGCAGGATCAGCGCCCGAGTTGGCGTTTCAGAATCTTATCCCGCCCGTGCTGGTTCCTAGTATGGAAGGCCTGAAGGAGGGAGTCAAGATCCCTACCGCCAAGCATTGGTTCGACAACCTGGCACCGTCGGAGTCCTTTGCCTTGCCGAATTGCGTCGTGGCACTCAGTAAGGATGAGGAGAAGCATCCCAACAATTTTGAAATCGTCGAAACCATATTGACCAGTGGAGCATCGAAAATGTTCACGAAGACGGCGAATAGGAAAATGCAGTTCCGCGCACTAACCAGAGAAGATGCCCAAGACTTTGTGGATTTATTGAAATCATTTGCTTCTTTTCATGCATATTCGCTAGTACCAATCGGAAGAGACGACGACGACAACAACAACGACAACGACTAATGTAATACAACCACGGGAAATTGGGAATGAAACACACAGTGTGTAAGGTGCTATAAAGAAAATTGCTGTTGACTTGTAACAATATATTTAGGAACAATCTGAATGTGTTGATACAGAACTCGGATAGAAGAATATTCTGCTGCATCATTTGTTACTTGTGAAATACTATCTCTGCAGTGGAGATCACAGTCCACAATCAGCACCAGTGACAAGAGAGAGGATACTGGGATAAATGCAATGTGGATTTTGAGCAAAAAGATAGAGGGGGTTGCATCCAATGGGAAGAAATCAATGGTCTGTGCAAAATCCTGATGCTGCGTTGCCCCCCCCCAAAATAATGTAAACAAAACTTAATAAATATGAATTGCTGTCATACTAATGGGACATGCATGAAGTCAGTATCTCGAAATCTTTCATATTTTTACTGTTAGAGTCATCTGACCTTGTAAACGTAGATTGTATTTTTCTAGTATTGCATCACAACTTTGTTGTCCCTGCTTGTTGTTCCTGGCTTGCCCATGATAACAACTCACAAAGCAAAATTGTTTTTGATCATCACTAATACTACCGTCACCACCACCACCACCACCACTACTACTTTTACTACTACTTATCAGTATCATGGCTCCCATCTCCTAAAGCAACAAAAGCGTAGGTAGAAGAAGTGAAGCTAAGTATAGTTATATACTACGTACGCTACTTGTGATACCCCCCCACAATTCGAGGGTCCACTCGGATTGGAAGAGGAGTGGGAAGGTAGACAGGGCAACGGAGGAAAAGGAAAGTACTGTCATTCCGATAAAAACCTCCAGTGCCAGGTATTACTGGATGGACGACTGTGTAATAGTCGTCCACATGCTACTGATCCGCTGCACCACGGGATGCTGAGGATTCTCACTAACATGTCTATCAACCTTCTGTGGCAGTCGGAAGGTTGGGTTGCACACAGAATATCCCGGAGGAACACGGCCCATAATATAGTCAGTGTGACGGCGAAAGAGGACCGGAGTAAGAACCTTTGTGAAGTGGTCAGCCATATTAATAGTCGTATCAATACGGTCTAATTGAATCAAGTCACGTTCAACCCATTCACACAAGGCATGGAATTTAATATCCATATGGCGAGTCCTAGGAGTAGGTTTCTGGGCCATAGCCATGGCAGTGCAGGCGTCGTTATCTTCATATAAGAATGACGCTGATTCTTGGGGAAGTCCAAGGTCCCACAAGATACTTCGAATGTACAGCATAATTTTACCAAAATCAGAGGCACCCATGAACTCAGCTTCCGTGGAAGACTGAGCAACAGTGGCTTGTAGTTTGGTTTTGTATGCAATGATGCCTCCTGCAAAGCGGATGCAGACTCCTGTCATCGAACAACGTGTCTTGGGACATGTTGCCCAATCCGAGTCTACATAGCCATGAAGAGTGGTACAGGGGTGGTCTGGGCGGCCATCCATGAGGAGGTCATGTGCAGTACTTGATAACAGAGGGGAACCCATATCTGGAAGGAGGTCATTTGGATGGACATGCCAAAAATATAATCCATCTGATTTTGTTAAATACAGATATTTCAAGATATGTTTCACGCCATGGAAATGGATCTCATGTGGGTTGATGCAGTTTTGCGCACATCAAACCACAGCATGGGAAATGTCCGGACGGCATGTAACCAAGGCATAGATTAGTTCGCCCACACCGCTACGATATGACAGATGCATCCGGGTTTCCAATTCCTTTTGATCAGAGGCATTCCCAACTGCCGAGAGGAATGATTTCATAAAACCCAATGTAGTAGGAAGAGGTGTGGGTCCAATTGTAGGCATGGAAAAAATCCGCATCCAGGTAGAAAGATGTTTGTCGGATATCTTTTCAATATAAGATTGGCATGTGATCTTGATGTAGTGCCGAGTTTGTTCAATGAACAGTGGCTTGTAGTTTGGTTTTGTATGCAATGATGCCTCCTGCAAAGCGGATGCAGACTCCTGTCATCGANGGGACAATTCTATCACCTATTTACTTGGCTGGTACCAATACCAGCACCACTGCCGACAACGACTGGTTCAACGACAACGTACCCGGAATCGGCACTACTTCCGGGGGATGATTCTATCACAAATTTATTCACTTCCCAACACCAATGCCGGCAACGACTGGCTCAACGACAACGTATCCGGAATCGGCACGACTTCCGGGGGACAATTCTATCACCTATTTACTTGGCTGGTACCAATACCAGCACCACTGCCGGCAACGACGGGTTCAACGACAACGTACCCGGAATCGGCACTACTTCCAGGGGACGATTCACCAATTTATTTTACTCTCACATGCTGGTACCCATGCCCGCACCACTGCCGGCAACGACTAGTTCCAATGACAACGTACCCAATATCGGCATTACTTCCAGCCGGAATTGGCACACCATCACATTATTTACTTGGCGTCTCGCAACCCTACCGGTCCACCGGTATGGCTCCATCACCTGGAAACCCTGTTAGGGGAGCCCTCTCCCGCCACGATTACAGATTCATTAACAGGCTCTCCCCCACTACCTTGGCGGTCACACCGCTACGGACAAAACAACTATGGCTTATCACCTGGAGACTGCTTGGAAGGCGTTCGACAAAGAAAAACTGACCTTAGCGCCTGGTCAACGATATTAACCCATTATTTACCGTTTGGGGCAAAACCCCCAACACCACTTCTTAGTTCTTTTTGGAATTGTGAAGACGTTTATCTTCCTCGGCACTTGGTATCGTTCGGGTGTGGCGCACGGCTTTTTAATGGCTCAGCCATTTTTTTTATTTTTGAACACCCATAACTTTTCAGCCACTAAGAATTAGACCAATCCGATGTTACCATTGGAT
>JALLBB010000665.1:0-13002 GCA_036939735.1 Discostella stelligera
ATCCTGTCGAGTAGGGCCGCGTCGAGCAAGAACCAAGGTCAAGTGGTGCACTTGAATTATCTTCTGTCACCTCTCTCAACTTCTCTCCGTAAATTCCTACGCTGGAATTTGTAGTACAGCCCCACGATATCCGGTTCTTGTGTGCACGCATCATCATCTCTTTCACATCATCCACCACCCCCACCAGCGCGTGCGCACTATTGCGCGGCGGCTGCGTTAAAAATCCCTCTCGTCGGAGGAGCTTGGACAGCAGCAGCATTATCCTCCAAACTTCCAAAGAGCAGTCAGAGCACCTCACCGCCGTGTGTCGCTCTAACATTTAATAATATATCATGGAAAGAGTGCTAAACAAGAGGCAGATGGCCATGCTAGAATATAGATGACATGACGCTGACGCTTCCTAAGCCTAACGACAAACACATCGTACTTGCCATCACGGGCACAGTATTATCTCTCTAGAGTGGTGGTATCACTACCTACTACTTCAGGTGGTGGTGGTGGTGGCGGAAAAACGATGAAAACATTTTTTCCATCCCCTTCCCCCCTCACCGGGCGGCGAGATACAACGACCAAGCAACTACCAATAGAGACAATATCTTTGAGTGATCTCTGCAAAGATGTCATCTCAAAGAAGCACTGAGTTTTGCGCAGTGCCGAGGAGGAGGAAAGGGAGGGGATTGGAAGGATGACCACGGAGTCTCTAGAGAGAGGAGTAGGACATTCGTCATGCCAACGAAATCATGATCCAAAATCTATAACAAACGCTGACAAAACTAATATCTACCATCGATCTGAACACACAACATCCTCTGGATGGTCTGTGGATTGGACCAATGAACCGAGTAGAGTAACACAGAGTAACCGGTACGAAGTACAGGAGGAAAACATGGCAATCGCAAACATCATTGGATGGAAGAAAACCAAAAACAAATAGTCGAGCAGGAGAAATAAAGAAAACAGCAAGATCTTCAACAGTTAACACCAACTCGGGTTGCCGATGATCACAGGGAAGCCACGAATAATCAGGTCGAGGGTATAGGTACAGCAGCAAGACTTTCAAGAAGCTTCGGTCTTACTCCGAATGAAAAGAATGATGCAATGTTGTTGAATCACACAATCCTTCCAAGCCAATCTTCGTGGGAGGAGGTCAAGAGGCACTTGATCCGTTTTCAACATCAGGTGACTGAGAACATGCGCTTGTCAACGTATCGTATACATGTCCATCCTTCAGGATTGCGTCCATTGGGTGGTTGGATGAAATCAACCATGTTTGCTGCATATTCTTCAATTGGGATTGTGTTATCCCTACAAAACTGTTACGTTATTATTTCCGAAGGAGTGATGGTAATAATTATGGGCAACAAGAAGTCCAGCGCTACATCGGCACCCCGTACCTTTTTCACGAACTGCTTTTTTACTATGAATTATCTTCAAGGATTGTTATGTTTTTCAAGGTGTATTCAAGAAACTACTAAAGACCATCGAATCAAGATCCATCACTATCAACCACCAACGCAAAAGTTCTACTTGGCTCCAACCTAAATCTATGACGAAGCTGGCTTCAGAGTGGGCTGCTTAGTTGGTTTCCTTGTCTTGGTCGGCCTTGATGTGCTGGGGCGTTTCGTTGTTGGCCGTGGTGTTGGTGATTTTGTCGTTGGCTGTAACGTTGGAGGCGTCGTTGACATCCCAGGGTACGCGCAACTGAATCCATCCGACGCAAGCGAGAACTGCTCGCTGTACCCCAACTTGTGGCGGTAAGTTTCCCAAACTTGCTGAAGTTTGACTTTTTGGCCCGGAGTAAATTGATCCATACAATTATCCTGTGCGATCCGTATTTGAGGTTAGTACACAACAGCAAATACAACATGATGGACAATTCAAAACATGTGAGAAATGACGAAGAACGCTAGAGAGCAGCATGGAGCTACAACAACACGAAACAATGCGAGGCGTCACAGGTGAGCAACAACAAGTGACCAACTCACATCAGCATAGGACATGAAACTATGGATCGGATTCTTTTTCCCTGAATCGGCCAAGCAAGTATCCAAATTCACTTGACATCCAAAGCTCATTTCGGCTTCGTTCGACTTGACGCTTGCGTAGTTTGCGCTGTACGGTGCGAGGTCCATGTAATCGCCCGCGCCAGAACAACCATTGCTAAAAGTATGGTCCAGTCCCAGCCAATGACCCACTTCATGCGTCAAGGTGTCGCCTTCATTATATCCAGCCGCGGCGCCGCCAGGCATACTATCATTCAAGATGACGACTCCATCTTCCACAAAATCGACCGTTGATGGGTAATACGAGTATCCGAGAAACCCCGCAGCAGTGTTGACGTAGACATTCAGCGATTCCTGTCCGCCTCGCTTCAATGTTTTCTTCATCTCAACACTGTTTTGATCAGCGTACCAAGATGCATTGTCCGTGGCAGTTGTCCCCGCGAGACAGAACTGTATTTTGGTCTGTGCATCTTTGACATTGTACCGAGGGTAGGCCCGGCTGGCAAAGGGAGCGAATGCGGCATTGACCTCTCCGCGAAAACCAATGTTCAGTGCCTTGATTTGATTGATGATGTATGCTGGATTCGATTGGTAGGTGAACTGCATACCCGTGTTGCCATTGTGAATTACATGAATGTAGGTGGGGATGGTGATGGTGGTTGTGTCCCAATTTACACAATCGAAGCAGCCACCCAAGTTTCGCCTCGACCTCGTTTCGTCTTCGTCTTGTTGTCGTTGTTGTCCGTCGTGGGTACCGAACCACTTCATTTTATCCTTGGTATCCTTCCACTCGAGAAAATGTTCGTCGGATTTGACTCGCTCCTCGTCAGTCATAGGGGATGTGGCGCACAGTCCACCCCTTCGTTGGAAATCTGTCCGGCATGCGTAGGTAACATTGCCGACAGTGAATGACGGCTCGCCATCCTTGCAGGGAAGAAGAAGGACGTTTGAGGATGTTACTACCAAGTCATCGGCCTCCTGGATGCTATCAAAGATGCCAAGATGTCGGAGGTTCCCTTGTCTGGGTTTCTGGTCATAGCTACCGCCTTGGGTACCGCCAACGGTACCGCCAGCGATGTCGCCGTTATTGGTGGCGGTATCATGATGGTGGCTGCGGTCATGCTTGTCGCATCCATGAATAATATCGGCATGTCTGTCGATGATGTAAAGAAGTACAATGAAGCTGGAATATCGAATGATTGTCATGGTTGTTGGTTTGTTGTGCGGCTGTCTCGAGGGGCGTGGGCGTATTGTGTGTGTTTGTGGCGTGTGTTGTTTTTGTTGATGCTGGGTTCGCTTCTCTCGCGGTTCGCATCGCCCGCAGAGAGCGCTGAGATTGCTCGGTTTTTCGCGAGGTCATTCTTCTTTGCTCTTTGCAGGGGAAGGACTTACCTCTCAATGATGTGTCCAGTCGACCCACCCATGCCAACGAAGCCCTGAGAGAGAGCTCGGTAATGCCTCCCCTCTTTCAATGGGTGGTTCTCTGGGCGGCGATCCACCTACGCTGCTAGCTAACGTTCAAAAATAGTGTAATCCCGCCAACAAATAAAATGTAGGTCGAATGGAGCAACCGCGGCTGGAGTACTACAGCCGCAGCAGAACCGACAACCCTCGGATAGACACGTGAAGAACTCTCCAAATTTTTCGATCGTTGCGTGATGTCTTCTACGGATGGTCGATGGCCATTCTACGCCTGATGTGTGGGCGAGGGCGAGTCGACGAGATCTAATTGTATGGGAGATATTGAGACGAGCAATTTTCCTTGTTACTTGATGATAAAAAGTGGTGCAACATTTTTTATGTCGATTTGGTCGGAAGTGCTAACTGCTACCGTAGGGTAGTGTGCAACAGGTCGACAATCAACAATTCTTAGAGGGATCGGGTATTGTACTTGACAGTGGTAATAAAAAAGTGATAATCTCGCACCACTCCTCGGCATAGTCGTGTTTTGGTATGGTGTGGATTATTGAGCGTGAGCTTTCGGCATCGCGACAATTAACTCATTATTGCAATTGTCATCAATACAAACCACAAATTATCTCAAATCTTTCCACTTAGTGTATGCCCTGATACGATCGTACAAATCCATTGTACTTGCGGTGACATTGAGATTTACTGTTACACCGGGTGATAGGGCAAGCAAACTACCTCTTGGGAGGCACGCGTACCAAAAGCATTTTTTCATCGCTTTGCTATCCGTTTCTGCGAAATATTGTCATCTCTCAACTTTACCTTCTACTGCTGGAGAACCAAGGGCGATATGTACTCGAGCCCGTGTCTCAATATTATCCCCGAATCGAATCGGTGTAACGTCATTCTCTGTGAGCGTGGATTCAACAATGAAAAAAGGGAAGATTATGAGAAACAAGCTGAATCCTCTAGGTAAGCCTGAAGCCCTTAGGCATGGAACTTTCCTGAAATATCATCCTACCACATTTTAAGAGCAGAGGATAATAAAACTCAATACCCGTGCCACATTGATCTGTGGTTAAAATCAGAGTAACTTCATACTTTATGTTCATAGATTCAACAAATGGAAACAAAGAAAAAGTACTGAGAAAAATGCTGTACCTTAGATAAGCCTTGAATCGTAATCATCATCTTTCATCTTTCATGTAAGAAGGATACATCATGTCTGAATGAAAAGGACAATGTGATCTGAGCGCAATCAACATATCACTCCGCTATCTATAATCTCATAACTTTGAATCGAAGTAATTGCACACAATGAAGTGTTTTAACTTGGTAGTTTTTGCACTACTCCTCTCTCAAGAGGTATCCGCAAAGACCCCTCCTTATCATTATAAAGATGACCCGGATTACATGGTCGATGACACTGTTATCAACAAAAATGAAGACAATCTTCAGCGTGAAGCAAATCAACGGCCTGACGCAGTGAAACCCATGATGAAGATGACTGCTTATCACGAAGATGATGACGCTGTTATCGACAATGGCGACAATCTTCAACGTGTGGTCCATGCTGCTTTGCGGGGTTGGATTGGGAGATCCTCTGAGAAAAGCACTATTGCGCAGTAGATCTGTTTCATCTGATATTCCAACTTGTATTAAAATGAAGAGATTGTAGAATTATTTTCGGTTGTTTAGATTCTCTCTTCAAAAACTCAAAACGACTTCTTGATCATTACATGCAGCACCTAAATAGTATGTACTCAATGATCGACCTTCATGCTCTGTGTCCATCAACTTGAAAATTAACAACTCGTTCCTCGGGACACATGTGGATGTAGCAGTTCAAAAGTTTCAGCACACATTCCAAGACGATCTACCCAGCTAACACTCATTCCCTTATGAAATATTTGTTTATGATTCACTTGGAGCATGATGCCTTGAATCATAACACTTCGATCGGCTTCTACCCCATTATGACTTTCGTCTTGAAATCATTATCACAGCCAATTAGACTTTTGGTTTCCGCACCGCAAGTGACATAGACTTCTGCACTCCGGGCGGCCGTTCCGATATTTGGTGGTGTCTCCCCAATTTAATTTTCTCTGGCCACCTTGCCTCCAAAGATTCAAGGTTTGTCCCAGCATTCTTGCCCGATATCTCGTTGGGTTGCCAGGCCAAAGATAAAGACTTCATACTACTCTTTCAATGCTCGTATTTGTGGTAGGTACCACGCAAAATGAATGGTAGTTCTCCGTAACACCGTATTTGTATGTGGGATACCACCATTGATGTCAACGATTTAGCTTTCCAGATCAGTTATCCTTTTTCATTAATGATGCTGTATTTCCATCAAAGATTCTGATTATTCCCTTGGTGGTATTTGGACAGAGGTAGTGATCAACAGGTACAATGTCGACGCGTCGGCAGCCCCTTCGATTGTGAAGAAAATTAGTTGCAACTATTCAAAGGAATGCTGGATGGAAATTATATCATTTCCACGGTAGAGCTTTGGCGCTGATCACATCTCTTTCGACCAGCCTCTGCGAGGAATGCAGGGGCACATACTGGCACATGCTACTCCAAGAGGTAGCACTTATCATTCCTTTCAGGAGCTATCGAGTACCAAATTAACAGTCTTCCACTCAGGATTACCATCGTATTCACCATCATCATTCACCGCAGCAACTGCAAAAAGCAATAGGTTCGATCCATATGGATCAATCCCAACCTCGTTCGATTCTTGCAAGTACTTTACGAAATTTAACTGGGTGCGATGCAGAGTACTATCATCTGAGAATGGATCGACAAAAATAGAGACTGATGCGTTGACAAGTGTTTGCATATCCACGTGCCTCAACAATTTCAAACTTGGACCTAGAAATCCCTGTGCGTCCCCACCTGCGGGAATTAAATACTTGGCCGGGTTCATAAATGTCGGTATATCATCCAATACCACATTACCTTGCTGCCCCAGTTTAGCACTGCCATCTCTGGCGACTGCGGTCGTTGTTAGTAGTCCTGGAATACCAATGACAGCTTCCTTCATTCCAAATTGTGGATCTCGACTTGCCATTGAAAAGGCAACACCAATCCAGCCCGCAATACCAGCATACTCTAACGAAGCACACAGCATCCCACCTCCCAGGTAAAAAGAAGAGAATATTACCTCATACTTGAACGTGAGCAATTTGTCATCGTCCACTGAAATTGAATTCTGCAATTGATCGGGACATACTGGCACAGAGGTTGGGGTGGAAGATGGCATTACAGATGGCTGCAGTGTTGGTTCGAAAGATTGACTTGGGGTGGAAGTTATATCGATTGATGGATATAAGGTAGGGAAGGATGTTGTTGACGGTGCCGAGCTTGGTGCAACCGAAGAACCAAATATAGTGGGCGGCGTAATCTTCGATTCGATTGTCCCGCCGTTATCAAAAGCAGCTTGGTATGATGGCCTGAGTGATGGACTGCGGAGGTCATCCGCTGTCAATGACTTTCGAAGCCAAAATCCCAATCCTCCGGCCATCAATAAACTTATGCAATAGCATAAACATGCCGCACTTAAAACTAACGGTGTCACGCGAAATAATCCTACAGATGTGGATTTTTTCTCATCATTGATCTTCCGAGTCCGATTGCTTTGACTCGGAGGTCGATCACTGACGACGGTATCGATACTTCCCAACCGGAACGATATATTCCGGACACTGTGATTGGTTTCATCCGATTTGGGATTCCCCAGCTCGATATCATCCATTTCAACATCTTGTTTACTATTCCTCTTCCTGTCACTTGATTGATCCGAGCTGAAACTGATGATTTTAGGCACCACATTTACGTCCGCAGAGTGTCCCCTCTTCCGACTGTGTTTGGCATGAACAGAATCGCCTTTTCTCCTCTCTCGTCCTCGGTCGACACTTCTAATCTCATCTTCCGTTCGTGATTTCGTGATGTCCGCAAAAGTATTCCGTCTTCCAGATTCATTTCCCTTGCGTGTTACTCCGATGGATGGGAGCAAACCAAAATTATCATCACCCTGATGATTATCCTCCACGTCGATTGTTTGCTCCGGAAACTCGATAAATTTGGCAATATTATCGGTCTCTCTCTTTCTCTCGGAATGCTTAGTATGCTGATCTCCAGCCTCCTTATTCTTGGAGCGAGGCCGTTTTTTTTCCCCCTCCAACAGCTGCGTGTCCATGACAGGGTCATGTTGATTCTTTGGCAAATCCAAAGAATTGCTGCGTGGAGCGTATGATGATTGGATTGTTCGCTTCGGAATGTAGCTCATCAGAGATGAGTCCAACGATCCCCTCTTCGTCCGATTGTTCTGCCCATTGGTGAATTTCTTTTTTTCTGGTCTCGTGGTATCACCCATCCCACCACCTCCTTCTTCTGTGTACACGCCTTTGTCTGTATGATCCCGCCTGGAGCCTCTTACTACAGGTGACGACAATCCTTTATTTGGATGGTCCCCTTCGTTTGACTTTTTCTTACATGGAATAAGCGCTTCTTGTGCCAACGAACCAGAAGATAATCTATTGCGTGGAAACCCTCCCAAAGGCGGCTGCTGCTGCTGCTGCTGCTGCTGGGAACTCAATTGAGAGAAAGAGCTTCGAGTTGTGGTTGTGATGGATTGCGGTATGGAACTTGCATCGGAGAAACTGGACTGTCGTATTAGTCTTTCTCGTACCAACCTATGGTGCCTCGTTTGTTGATGAATCCACTCCAACTTGTCGTGATCTGTCGTCGCCGATAATCGGCTGTTGCTGTTGTTGTGGGGCAACCCAAAACTTATATTGGCTGGTAAGGACGATCGACGTTGAGCTCTCGTGCCGGATGATTCCAAACCCAAATGCATGATGTTATTATCATCATTATTATCCAATGGTTTTTGGTGCCGAGACTTGTTGGGTCGCCCATGGTGTCGAGTCTTGCCCGATGGATCATTCGCATTATTCAATAATGGCGTGTTCGGGTTCGGGTCGCAGTAAGGACTCTTTGGTTCCAGTAAGGGCTCCGCTAATAATATCTCCTCTTCCTTCTGCTGATCCATAGTACTACTAGCGGTCGGCTTCATCTTTGGTTGGAAGAGACGGTGGCGTTGGGGGGGCGACGGCGGCAGCAGCGGGGGGCTGCTTCTTCCTACTACGGCTGCCTTTCTCATCCTCATTCCTCATGGTTGTGAGTACTTACTAACACCTCCGTTTCATGTTGAAGTTCAAGTAAGGTAGTGTCGGAAGCGATGGTCATGATGTTGTGAAAAAAGAAAAAAGAGAAGTTCTTGAATGTCCATTCCGCAGATCGATGACTTGGAAAAAGATGTGTATCTGTGAGAATTCCACGGAGAGGATTACCATACCGGGGTTAATAAGCAACACTGACACTAATTCGGCAACAATTTGTTAATTAAAAATTGGCATGAAAATATTTTTTTATCCACACTTGTCATCTGAGAATCGTCTTGATAGGAGCATTCCATTGAGGGTGAAGGAAATTCACATCACTGCTTCAATAGGCTTAAGGGTATCTGTGCAGGCAGATTTTTTTGCATACCCTACCCGGTTTTGAGTACCCTTTTGGGTACGCAAACGCATTCCCGCCATGCTTCTTGTCTGCGACAAGATGCATAGCCCGGACAACAAATTTTGCATACCCTAGACTGCATACCCCCTTCCCGCCATCGATTTTGAGGTTATTTCTGCCCTCTCTACCATCAATCCCAACCTACTTCTCCTCGACAGTCAAAGCACGTGCAACCAGTTCGTCAACCCTGAGTTTGTCACCAACCCACGACCCGCGGAGACCCCAATCACAATTCACTGCAATGCGGGTACTACTAAGGCGGATACAATTGCGGATTTCGACAGCTGGGATCGGAATGGAGTTTTTAAGGTACACACCCCTCCAAGTCTTGTTGAATTCCACCCCACGCCAAAGGGCCTTCATGTACTAGACCTTCAACAACATCCCAAGGCTGCCACAATGCTGGTTACCACATCACCTACCATTCCATCCCAGGTGGTGCCCACTATCCGGGACACATTTTCCGGCTACACTAAACATGACGTCCTCAAAGCCACTGCTGCCCGCCGACTACAGGCCATGATTGGTAATCCGTCGGAACATGATTTCCAAGGATTGGTACTTGCAAACCTCCTCGTGAACTGCCCTGTTACACCAACTGATATCCACAATGCTCATGCTATTTTTGGCCCAGATCTCCCCAGTATCTGTGGGAAGACTGTTTGCCGCAAACCTGAGCACGTCCGTACAGACTATGTTGCAATCCCTCAATTGGTCATCACTGCCAACGCAGAAGTAACACTAGTGGCAGATGTGATGTTTGTAAATGGTCTCCCATTTCTCATCACCCTTTCACACAGGATAAATCTAATAACAATTGAACATGCACCAATGCGCACTGCTTCTACTCTCGCAGCACTACTCCACCGGGTCCTCCAACTCTATTACAGGGCTGGTTTCCGTCCTCATACTATCATGATGGATATGGAATTTGACAAAGTCAAAGACAAACTCTTATTGTCAACACCACCGCAGCATGTGAGCATGTTGCCAAAATCGAACGGAAAATTCGCCTAGTTAAAGAACACAGCCGAGCTCTCATCACAACACTCCCATACGCGGTGCTCCCAAAACTCATGCTCATCGAACTGCTGCACTTCATGGTCATGTGGCTAAATGCCTTCCCAGTGGCCACCAGTATTTCCACCACCCACAGCCCATGTGAACTTCTACTTTGCCACAAACTTGACGCTCGCCTCCACTGTTGGGCACCATTTGGGGCTTACTGTGAAATTCATGAAGACCCTGACATCACAAACACCATGGCAAGTCGCACACAACCTGCGATGTGCCTTGGCCCAACCGGCAATCTACAGGCCAGCTACAAATTTCTCTCTCTGACCACTGGAAAAAAGGTGATTCAGCAAAATTCACTGAACTCCCAGTTCCTGACACCATCTGCCATCGCATCGCAGAAATTGCCAAAGCTGAAAACATATCAGCAGGCCTCATTTTCACTAACCAACGTGGCAAAGAGTTCCCTTTTTCCAATGACAACTTTGCTGGCCCTGTGGATACAACTGGCAGCCCATCCGTGTTCCCGGATATCTGTGCACAGATTCCGGGAGTGGACATTGCGACCCTGGACGATACACCCCCTCAGGCGTGCATCTCCGACCCTAAACCTACTCTCCACCAACAAGCTGCGGCGGCGGCCATTAACTCGGGACTCCTAGACAGTATCCCTACTCCTTCAACACAACCACATATAATCACTATTGATGACAATGACAACGATGTTGCCTCTGTACCCCCACCATCCAAACCTCTTCGGCTCCTTTCACAACAACTGCCAAAACTGGAACCAGAGTCTCACAACACAGATACACATATTGATATCCTGCCTCCACTTCCGGAACAAGTACCTGGCGGGATGCAGCCGACAGCACCGGCCCTCCGCCGCTCCACTCGCGCACAACGAACCCCCATTTGGCATCAGTACTACCACCTCTGTGCAACAGTTGCAGAAGATAGCGATACACCACACCCATATGTCAATTCCAAGGGACATACAGTTGATCTTGCCTTGGATGAACTGGTCATCGCCGCCGTATGCCATCACCATATGCTCCACTTTGCTGAACATGCAGCCACCACCCCAACCCAGCATCCCTCATTACTCAAAAAACAGTATGGTGTCAAAGCTGGTCTGAAACGATTCGGTCAGCATGGTGCGGATGCTCTCATGAAAGAGCTCCACCAGTTTCACATGTTGGAATGTTTCACCCCTGTTGACCCGACATCACTTACACGTGAACAGCACAGGAGTGCTCTGGCATCCCTCATGTTCCTCACCAAGAAACACACTGGCAAAATCAAGGCATGCGGTTGCGCTGATGGTTGGACACAACGTACCCATATTCTACAGGAAGAAACAGTGTCACCCACTGTCTCTACTGATGCCATTTTTATTACCTGCACCATTGCTGCACATGAGCACCGACATGTGGGTTCTGTGGATATCCCTGGTGCTTTCCTCCATGCACATAATGACACAAAAGTGGTGATGCAACTCGCTGGCATTCTTGCGGAAATGATGGTCAAAGTTGCCCCAGCACTCTATCGGCCATTTATTATTACTAACGCACATGGAAAACCACTTCTATATGTTACGCTTCAGAAAGCCCTCTATGGCATGCTCAAAAGTGCCCTCCTATTCTACTGCACCCTCATCGCCGACCTGATGGCTGAAGGATTTACCCTCAACCCATACAACCCCTGTGTGGTGAATAAGATCATTGATGGCAAGCAGATGACTGTTGTCTGGCATGTGTATGACCTCCTTGTTTCTCACGTTGACTCCAACATGGTCACCAAATTTCTTGACAGGATCAAGGTCCGCTATGCTACACCAGACAAACATGTGCAACCCAACAGGGGCCCCATTCACGACTACCTTGGCATGACTCTTGATTTCTCCACCCCCGGACAGGTCGGTATCGGTATGGACGCATACATTGCCAAAGTCATTACTGAATTCCCTGAGATTATCACAGATTCAGCCCCGTCCCCAGCGGCTGACCATCTTTTCAAAATCCGCAATCCCGCAGAGGCTAAGCCACTCCCTGAACCACTTGCCATTGCTTTCCATCACACAGTTGCCCAACTCCTTTTTGCCAGCACACATGCTCAGCAAGACATCCAGGTTGCTGTTGCCTTCCTCACTACCCGCCTCAAGTCACCTGCTGAAGATGATTGGGGCAAACTCAAGCGTGTTCTAAAATATCTCACGGGGACGTGCTCACTGAAGCTTACTCTCAAGGCTGACTCCCTAACTAACCTTCATTGGTACATTGATGGATCCCACCAGGTACATGATGACTGCTGTGGTCATACCGGCAGCTTATTCACCCTAGGACGTGGAGCCATCTCTAGCACGTCCCATAAACAAAAGATCAACACAAAAAGCTCCACTGAAACTGAGCTCATAACGGTTGACGACAAACTCAGTGATGTCCTCCGGACTCGCTATTTTGTTGAGGTGCAAGGGTATACAATTGACTCAACTGTCATCCATCAAGACAACATGAGTTCCCTCTCCCTCGAAAAATGTGGGCATCTTTCTAGCTCTCCTCGCACGAAGCACATCAAAGCCAAATACTTCCTCATCCAGGACAAGTTTACATCGGGAGAGATTGACCTCAAATACAGCCCCACAGAAGTTATGTGGGCTGATGTCCTTACCAAGCCCCTACAGGGACAAAAAATTCCACCTGATGTGCGCATTTCTCATGAACTGTCATAAATTATGAAGAACCACCCATTTCTTTGATGACAAAGCGTGTGCAACCAACCATTTCTCCGATGAACAAGCAAGCTCGTGCTGCCTCTTCATCGCGGGAGTGTGTTGAGGTCTCACCAATTCCGTGATGACGTGGTGCCTCACAAGTCTCACTCACACCAGCGCCACCTCTACATGTAGAGTGAGCAAAAGCTCATTAATCGAATAATATCTCGTATTCCAATGTCAATACGGCTACCATTTGATTGCTTTAGCTCC
>JALLBB010000666.1:0-13029 GCA_036939735.1 Discostella stelligera
AGAATACGAAAATCTATTCTAGAAATCTAGAATAGAAAATTTATTTTAGACTTCTTGAATCTTCTTGTCTACTTAAATAGCATTTTCCAAAACAAGGGAATTCCCTCAACCTCAGTGAGAGAGAAGAGAGCTACAGCAAGTGAAAAAAGACAACAACCACTCAATTATGGCCACAACCAAGAACAACATTATGATAATGATGATGATGAGACTATCAAAATAATTTTAATAATAATGAATATTGTCAATCATAATAGGTATAGAAAGTGAATTATGATTTTTTATTATTTATTCTTTTGTGTTAGTACATGTGAATTAAAAAGTGCCATTGGAAAATGGAGCATCTCCATTGTCTGATGGACAGAACTTTTGTTCCATTGGCTAACAGGTTCATGCCTATTGATGCAAGTGCTTCACTTTATATTTCTTTGAGCCCCTTGCATCTTATTGTATTACATTCTTTCCGTGTCCTCAGATTTATTAACTCCATCTGCAAATAGTTAAATTAATCAACTGGCACTTCCTGTCAGCACATAGGCAGTGTCTATCTGTTCACGGGAATAACATCATCAACAGGCACTTTCTATCAGCTCATATATGCAGTGCCCCTCTGTCCACGGGTATGACAGCATGTAGTATCCATTGACAGATAGTCACCACTCCATCTACAAATGGATTAATTATGTCCCGCAAAAAGACCATCAGCCGATAGGCACTACCTATCTGCCCATAAGCACTGCCGATCAGTTTACGGGCATAGCATCAAGAGCGTACTAATGCCAATGGGTAGATGGTACCTAAAAAGTTGAGGACCATTGATAGGCGGATTTTTTTGCAGATGGGAACACTAGATTTAATGACCACTGATCAATGTGGAGTAACAAAAATGGCTATCTGCCAATGGTACATAATTTATGTCAATTGGACAATGGGGCTGCTCTATTGACTGGTAGCATTTTTTTGCTAACAGGTACTACCATTATTTGCTTTCAAAGCCTGTTTTTGATCAGCCTAATAGTACAAAAAACTCAAAACAAAATTGTTTTGCTTTGTCTTCTGTGTTTTGTGTATCTGAGAGAATTGGATGGATTGCTCAATATCATCCATCTTCTGTCACGGGCAAGAAGTATTTTCAATTTCCAATTTTCACGAAAGATAGAGCTCATAACCGATTTAATTTTTTGAGGTCGACAATCGTCTTCGGTGGATGGCGTCATCATATTGATTCCCATGTATCCCCACCCTGGCGAAGAAGCCAGACGGACCAAAGATATTATTTTGGAAACGAACCGAAATCATGCGCGTGCTGGCAAAGAACAAGGAACCACAGGCCCATCCAAGGCACAGAAAACTAACCACTGGTCCAAAGACAAAGACGCAGGCAATGCCGACCTGGGTCACCATGATGTAGGCAGGATGGAATCCTCTATCATGTCCTCCTACGCTAGACCTCACTCTCCGGCTGTCGTGTCTTCCGCTAAAGGGAATGGCAAGGCTTCCTGCTTCGTTCTGAAGCTGAACAATATGGTCAACGGTGCACCGGATGACATCGTGTCGGTGAGTGACACGTAATTGTTCTTTGGTAGGATCACCGTTTACTTTACCATGTTATGACCTTTCTCTACGCATGTTTCGCCGTAGCGAACCATCATCAGATTTACTGCGCTCAAAATGTATTGCTAACCTTCTTTTCCCGGGCTCTTGCGAAACATCTTCTGAAACTTGTTTGATATCCGACGACTCCTTGACATCAGTGGGTGCCCACCGGGGAAGCGTTTCGCATATCTGACTTATCTCGCCTCGAATCGGAGACGCTCCCTCAGTATTTCCGCCACAACCGATTTCAGAGTTTGGTACGTCAGCTGAACTTCTACAACTTCAGGAAGATCAATCGCGAGCGTACGTTTTGGGTGTATTACCACCCTCTGTTTCACAGAGACCGTCCCGATGAAATGTTTATGCTGAGGAGGAGGACATGTCCGGGATATGACGGCAGGAAGAATCGTCCGAGTGGTGGAATATCTCCCTACGATGAAATGGTGGGGGAGGATGGAGATTTGGAGGAGTTTGGTGCGAGCAATGCTACACTGGTAACACCAACCGCGGCAGGATACGAGGTTAGCCGTTCCCCTTCACCAACCTCTTCATCTTCAGCCACGGACCATGCTCCAGCCGGAAGCGGATCTGATGTCCGATCTTCTATCAATAGAGGCTCATCATTGAAGCCCGTGGTTTCTGTCGAGGAGAAAAGTCCCAGTGATAATAGGCCGAGGACCATCCGACGTCGATCAACTTCGTCGTCCGCTTCGTTTGGAGTTGTGGAGAGTAATAAAGATTTCTATATTGCCGCTGCGGACGAGTCCACGACGTTCACGTCAAATCAGTGTTTCACGGATACATTATTTCAAGCTGACGAATGTTATGTTGAACAACTTAATCAATATTTCCCTGGTACGGCTAATCCGAACACGTCCGAGAAGTATACTGAGACCGCTGCAGCTGTCTCGTCGGACAACGAAGACGACTCTTCTATGTGCTCGTCTCCCCTTACTCATCAGAAGAGTTCAAAAGAGAAGAATCATGAACGACAAGATCACGTTCTCGCAGTGTTGGAGGTTTCACGTGACCTGAACGGTATATGCTCCGACTACAACGCAAGCATTTCGAGAGATAAACCTCGCGGTCGTGCTGGGAGGGGTAGTTCTGGAAACGCGCAGACTCGCCACGCAGGTCCATCAGCTGCGTTTGGCTTGGACAAGCCTCATGATCACTATTATGGAGCTGGCAAGTGTGATTTGTTCACCTACGACTGTGAGGATGTCATTGACGACGTCGACAAGGGATGCACCGAGGAAGATACAATCGACGAAGAAGTAGTGGGCCCAGCAAACGAGAATCTCAAAGAGGTTTCAAGCGAGCCCACGAAAATCCCACCCCCTCCTTCCCAATGCCCTATTGTAACCCAATCTCTTGCACAGGCCTGCCTGGAAGGAAGAATTGTGAACTGCGCCAGCACGTTCGACAGGACGCTTGCTTCGGCTATTCTCTGGTTCTGCCTATCCACTCATCCCCAAGACCCTGATCTCGCGAAGAAGATCTCCCACCATCTGAAGAAGAGGCCGATGCTAGCGCAAGAATTCGAGATGTACTGTAAGGCCATGTCCCCAGGATTGATTGTTTGGGGGGCCTCGGAGGATCTCAAACGTGACTGGAAGATGTTCTCCGCCAATTTCATGAACCGCGTCGACTTGGAGTACGACAAATTCATGGGATTGACGGAGTTGGAATACAACGCTTTAGTCGCATTTGAATGCTGGTTTAGGGATGATTAGCAGGCAGTGTGGTGGATGTACATGTAAAGAGAGAAATGGAGAGAATCAACATTTGATTCTCCCCTAAATAATTGTCGTGTTCGTCGCTTTCTGAGACTCAAACCTTATTAATGTCTCAGATGTCCTTATCGGCACGTAATTATGATCATAGTAACAATACAGTTTATTCCTTCTCTAGTTTTCTAGAGATAGTGTGAATCAAGAGTCAAGTCAACTGCCAAAAATCACGAAATAGCAGCCCTCGATGCCTGACGAGCTGCACCCTTGTGGACCCTGTAGATATCTTTCCACGTCACCTCTCTTTTAGAGAGCAATTCATTATCAGACATTGATTTTATTTATCCACAAGCTTCTTCCACCCTCCAAGCTCCACAGGATTCTCCCCCACAATGTTCATTCGGCGATTGACCGCCGGATTCTTCGCCTGAGGATCCGACGCCTTCACCAGCTGATACAAAGTCGCAAAGAATCCCAATCCTCCCAACCACATCGCTAGACCTTCCCCAGAGGAGATATGTTGGCAATCAAAGTCCAAAGTGACCTCTGGTGCAACGCCATCGTCCCAGATGGCGTCGTATTGCTCTACCAACTTTTCGGACTCGGGGGGGATGCGTGCGAAGGGGGGAAGCGGTGGGGCTCCTCCAAGACAGATGGCGGAGGATGAATATTGAAATTTGGATAGGACGGCCGTGTTGGATCGTGTAAGGAAGGATGGGGCAGGGGATCGGATGGCCGCACGGGCTAGGGCTAGGGCGGCGGTCGACGACATCATGGTACAGCACTTTTTCTGTTTTCGGACAATAATTTAATTTCGGATCGATTTCTCTAACAACTACTTACTCGGATCGGAACGTTTTAATCACACCGAATCGAGGATCGGAACGTTTTAATCACACCGAATCGAGTTGAGTTTTGCGTTGCGACACAAAGCAAGCGACACAATCAACAGCAGAACAGTAAAATTGTTGCAAAGTCCCTACAAGAAGAGTCATACACTGAATAATGATCATGATGTGCCCTCAGCGTACTTTCCTCATCCTCCTCTTGGCCGCAGCTTCTTCGGTAGCTGCAAATATCGATGTGCCTGAGCGCCGTGGCGGTGTTCCCGCTGCTGCCGCCACCGCCGTTCCGCGAGCGCACGAGCTCGACAACTCGTACACCTTCGACCAGTACCTCAAACACTTTGGAAAACGTTACGACAATCCGGTCGAATATGCCCATCGATCACGGATATTCTCGAAGAATCTTAAAAAGATCCTCGCTCACAATGTCGGAAAGATGGATATCAATGGAGATATCCTCCAAGAGTCGGGAGGCTACGTCATGGGGGTGAACATGTTTACGGATTTCGAGCGAGAGGACATGCCGATGGGATATAATAAGATGATGCATCCTTCGTGGAAGATACAGTTCGATGAAGGTCAGTCGGTGACGAAAACTGAAAGATTACTCGGCGGTGCAGCATCATACTCGGTAAGCAAAAATCTAGAATCGTTCATGTGGCATCGTGAATCTGCTGTCATGTTTTACTTAATTTGTCGGTTCACTATGGTCTTCAATCCGCTAAAAGGAACCCCCATCGTTTCATATGGACGATGTTTCCATCCTCCCCGCTGAAGTCGACTGGGCAAAAGAAGGGAAAGTTAATCCAATCATTCCCCAACAAGGAGGATGCGGATCATGTTGGTCCTTCGCGGCCACAGCAGCCATCGAGAGCAACCTTGCTATTGCTACTGGACAGGAGCCAACTTCGTTAAGTGTCACAAACATGCTTCTTTGCACTCCTGATCCCGATGAATGCGGCGGTAAGCACTGATCGTATGCCATCAATAATAGTAAAAAGTCATTCCAATTCTATGGCTTATCATTATCCATTCATCCAGGGAAAGGAAACTGCACCGGTGCAACAGTGGAGCTCGCATTTGATTACATTGCGGACGTGACTGCCAAGAAACAAGGCGGCATGTTTTCTTTTGAAGACGTTCCCTATAATTCAAAAATGGAGTTCATGGGAACGTGCGACGAGGTGACAAAGGGCAAAGTCCCCTTGGTTGGGATCGATGGTTGGTCTCAGCTTCCTCCAAATAACTACCAGATCACGATGAATGCAATTGCCAAGGTATGTGAATTGCGTGTAACTGACGACTTGCGCGAACTATAGACTCGTTTCGTTGTGCATGTCATTGTGCGAAAGTACCATCTGACGTTCGCTACCTTACGCTGCCCTTCAATCAGGTCGGGCCAGTAGTCGTGGCAGTTGATGCGCAGAACTGGGCATTCTATGAAAAAGGAGTTTTTGAAGATACCAACGATGCCACAACAGTCGACCATGCTGTTCTTCTTGTTGGATATGGAGTTGACGAGAACACTGGTGAAAAGTACTACAAAGTTCGAAACAGTTGGGGGGCGACATTTGGGGAGAATGGATTCATACGAATCAGGCGCAAAGATGAGGACGACAAGCTGTGCAGTTTAGACACCAATCCGTTGGTTGGACTAGCTTGTGCACTAGATGATAAAGGGAACAAAATTGACGTGCAACCAGTAGAAGTCTGCGGTCCAGACGGAATACTGTTCGATGTCGCTTACCCAGCGGGTGCTCACTACCTGGAAAAGGATGATTAATTGTTATTTAGCACATAATATATGACCTTGGCTTAGGGTTGATGTTACTATCATGTTTGTAAAGCACAGTGAGTTGGACATGAGAATAGAATAGCGCTTACATCGAGCCGCTGCTATTTTGCAAATCAACGAATAGATTTAGGAGAACATGAACACTTTCAATAACGCATCCATCGTAGACGGGAATGCCCAGTAGCGAGCACATGATTCGAGCGTATTCTTCAACACTCAAGTCGATATCTACAGGGGGTAGCTCAATTGTCCCATTTTTCAATTCTTCTCCTAATTTCTCTGGCCACGATTGCAAGAGATCCTGAATGGTGGGCATTTGGTTTCGATACGTCACTTCTGTCTTAAAACTATCTGTATGAGTCTCAGCGACACTTTGTATCCACTTGTCGATTTCGTATGGGTACTCGGCGGCGTTGCTGATGCTGCGCATAGCAGCACAGGTTGCCTTCTTTTTTGAATTGTGTTTCGGCAGTTGTTCGTTCACATGACGGTTACCATCTGAGGGAACAGTCATTTCAACTCCACCTTTATCTACAAAAGGGCGAGGAATATTGAATGTTGATTGAAAACCAATATCGTTTGGACGTTCTGTTGGCTTTGGAACTTTCCTCCTACTTAAACGGTTCGATGCGTTGTCAATAGAAGCATCGTCGTTGATCGACGCCGTTGACGATGGTGAAAGCATCGAGGGAAGATTGACGAACTTCAATTCGTTCAATCGGCTTGAAGCTGAATAATCAGAATTTGCCGTGGAATCATCTCTTGTATCTTCTTCACTGATTCCATTCATGTTTGCAGGAATCTCCAGGAATACTTGGTAAGCTTATGGCTTCATTCAGGTAGTCTTCAAGTGCCCGCCGGTGTGGAACCTGTACAACGTCCATCGACTTCGTACGATTGGAGATGAAAGTGCAGTGGCCGGATCTGAATTTGAAACAAATATTTGAAATTTGGCATAAAAATACTTCCGGACAAGGGGCAAGGGGCGCCGCCCCCTTCTTCTCCGAACCCTCGTCGTCTACCCCCCCGCCAGGCTCCCACTCCCACTGCTTTATCCACAACTTTTACGATTTCCTTTGGCCCTGGTGGTTGGTCAAGCTCCAAATCTTTGAACGCTCCATTGGTCACGATGTTGTTATCATTATTTTTCAAAGAAGAAGACGCCATAGACATCGTAGCCGNTTTATGAAAAACATCTCCCATCTCAAGAGGGTACTTGCTGAACCGGATCTTCCTGATGATGTTGTGACAGTTGTTGTAACGTTAGGTAGAGACTAATACATACGTAACATTCTCATTGTCTTGTCTCTCCTCTTCCGTTCCTCTCGGGAGCAGTAGACTATGAGATTATTAGAGAATGACCCATAGAACAATCTATCCAGAACAAAAAAACGGGTTGTGGAATAAGGTTTGATAAGGAGGAGAGATTTTAACTGCTCAGTTATTGAAACAGGCTTTGAAGCCCTCCTGCAGCTCTTCTCTCTCCAAATATTTACCAATCACTATCACCTTGCAACATCTCGTCTCACTTGCTTCCCAGTTCAGGTTCTCACTTGCCGGACAAATATCCCAAAGATCGTGCACTGCCTGAAGAATGAACCTTCGTTTGTCTGTTCCATCAATAGAGTCGACCACTCCAGCGACAATACCATCATCGACCCAATCATTTGATGCTGGAACAATCTTGCCCGTTTTATCCAGTGCGTGCTCGACTGAAAGAATTCCCTTTACGCGGTAAATCATTTGACTCTTACTGTCCTCAATGCCATTCTTAATATTTCGCAGTTTGTTCTCTTCTATATCTAAGTGCATTGCTTCCAACCTCGCTCGAAGAACTTTATCACTTTCATCTTGATTCGGCCAAAGTATTGATGCCAACCAAGAATGAACCCTATGTAGATCAACCGAACCACGTCCAAAGAGTGAAATGGTTCCGACAGCATTGGTATGCCAATGAAGGTTGACAGGAGGAGATGACAGATATGGCTCTGAACTGCACAGTCCACAGACGTAGCTTGGTGGATGATTTCCACTGCAGCATCCTCTTTCACACTTGGTTTCATTCTGTATCTGAACTGCATCATCTCCGATTCGACTTGTTCCTCCAAAAAATGCATCGTCGTCAATAACTAATTGAAAGGCGGACTCAACATCTTTTGCTCGCTTAGCATCAAAGCAGTTTGCATCGAGGATCCAGTCGAGATCCTCAATCCTGGAATAAATTGTAGATTTGATTGGAGCGGTTGGATTGATACTTTGAATTTGTCGAAGGACAGACTCGATGTCGCTCTCGTTTCCACCACGTTCCCGACGACACTGCAAAAGATCAACTTTATTCACAATTATTCGATCGGCAAAAGCTATTTGACGTGCCGCTTCGTCACCTCCATCACCTGATACAACCGATGAGGTAGATTGTAATTGAAAGGCAATGTTCTTGGCATCTACGCAGGTGACGATACCATCCAGCCGTAACCGACTATTCAGGGCCTCATCCAACCAAAAGATCGATGCCACTGGACCAGGATCAGCCATCCCCGACGCCTCGATGATGATATAATCCAAATCGGATCGTTTGGCCAGTAATGCTTCCAACGTTGCGACTAACGAATCCTTCACGGTGCAGCACACGCATCCATTCGGCAGTTCAACATAGTCGGCGAGGTTCGATCCGTCCGCACCATCCTTGACAATCATCGTCTCTACCGAAAGTGTCGATGCATCATTATTCATTGCCAGTCCCATTCGTTGGACAATATCAACGTTATCGCCTCCTCCGAACTCATTTTCTATTACCGCTATACGCTTTTGATGCGTGGCAGACGTCAAAATGTATCGCACCAGTGTTGATTTGCCGCTGCCTAAAAATCCGGTTAAAATTGTAACTGGAACCGGGGGGAGATTACTGCTTTGTCCTTCCCCATTATCGATGGTATGCATCGACGGTAATATTGCAGTGTCGTCATCAAGGTTTTGCAATATCGGAATGTCATCCTCTGAATCGTCGTCACCGGCGGCTTCGCCAACGCCAAGGATGCCCATTCGTTCCTCTTGGCGCAACAAAAATTCTTCCGGACAAGGGGCGCCACCCCCTTCTTCTCCGAACCCCCGTCGTCTGCCCCCCCGCCAGGCTCCCACTGCTTTATCCACAACTTTTACGATTTCCTTTGCCCCTGGTGGTTGGTCAAGCTCCAAATCTTTGAACGTTCCATTGGTCACGATGTTGTCGTTATCATTATTTTTCAAAGAAGAAGACGCCATAGACATCGTAGCCGAGGGTCCAATCACAGCCATTAGCGCATTCGGGGGATTTCTCTGAATTTCCTCCGAGATGGCGACGGTTGCCAATTGTTCCACATTCAATAGCTGATGCTGCAGCAGCATCAACTCCCGCGATTTGTAATTGGAGTGCAATTTATTTTTTTGTGTCACTAGGAATTTGCCAATGATATTGAAGAGAGCGGAGGACAACGACAACGATGATGACGTGCTGTCGGATGTGGTGGCGGCGTGTTCGGAGTGCAGGTTGCAATTGTGGATTGTAGCATTTGGACCGTATCGTTTCGCCAATCGTTCACTAGCACGGTCGACGTCATGTCGATCGTTCCCTTCCAGTATGACATGCAAGCTATGAACTCCGTCGGGACCTACGTAAACATCATTTTCAATTGATTCGTCATCATCCTTCATGCCTTGTAATAGAATGTCCTTCCCGTCGATCAAAGTCACAAATAGCAATCCCTCGATCATGGTTCGCGTCGTTGTTGCACTGTCATCATCATCGTCATCAACACCATCATCGTTACGACACAACAGGGGCATCAAAGCGGCCACATCCGCGCCTTGACCATATCCCAACACTCCCTGAAAGGGCATGCACTCTCCCAAATTGTTGGATACATTATTCGCTCCACCTCGTGACCAAATTTGGGATATGTGTAATAACGACGCGTCTAATCCCGAGTAGCGTAGTACCGTGGCTTTGGTTCTGGATGATGGAGGAGGAGCTGTTGTTGGAGTTGCGAGTGATGATGATTCCGCGACGTACCATCTCCGCGAGACAAGTCGTTCGACGTGATCGTTGGCGGCATCATCATCGTCACAGGAGGAGGGTTCTAGTTCTAGGGCTGCATCTAGCAATGGACCGTCAATGAAGACTAACTCGATTCCGTGTTTGTTCCATAAGCGATCTTCCAGCTTGCGAAGCTCTTGGCTGAACTGCAGTGCAGACGATGATGCGGGGTGGAGGCAGAGGACGCAATAAAAGTATGTACGGAGCAAACAGTGAAGAAGTTGCCAGAGTTGTTAACGTGTGTCGCTTGTCGCTTCCAATTTCGCTACTACTACTCTGGAGTCCGAAATTGCTGGCGAATCATGACCTGCCCATCAATGACACTTACTTTTACGCGACACATATTGGACACAGCCTAATAAAATAATAAGAAAGACCATCATGTATCATTCAACAGAGTCAACATGAAAGATTGTACTCTACTTATGGACAACCTCAGTAACCCCAAAAGTAGTGATAATTAGTGGTACTCTGACACCTTTTTCGCTAGTACGTACCTACGGACAAATAATATGCCTCAGGAGTCACCGCCCGCTCGGGTCGTCAAGGCGCGCGGGTCATTTTCAGAGGAGCGAAAAATCCAGAAGAGTAATAATAGTAATAGTATTGTTGATCTACATTTTTAACAACCATGCAGTCGAAAATCATGGCACTATCCTTCCTCGCCATCATGGCCTTTGGGCTCTTGCACTTGTTCTCCTCCACCCACTCGTCCGAGTTATTTCCAAATTCCAAAGCCAAAGATTTATTTCAACGGCAGTGGAGGTGGAGGTCTCAAGTGACTTCTGCAGAAAAGTGTGACGCACCCAGTGACATCCCTAACCATTACTTCAAGTCACAGTCGAAAGAGGATCGAAAGCTAATGGAGTGGTTTGGATCGCTCTGCGGTGGGAAATATCTCGAATTGGGCGGCTTGGATGGTTTACTTTACAGCAACTCGTACGTTTTCAACAAAGCGTTGGGGTGGAAAGGGGTGTTGATCGAGCTAAGGCATGATAATTTTGCAAAATTAACGAACAATAGACCTGATGAAATCGCTCGAATACATGCAGGAGTGTGCGAAAAACCCCAAACTTTGCACGCAGTCTACAGTGACAATATAGCCGTGGGGGGTATATATGAGTTTGCTGCACCAACATTTAAAGAGCAGTGGTGGTCGGGAATTGATTTGGATAATGACCCTAGAGTTCAAACCGTTGAATGTGATGCATTGGATGCTCTGCTACTAAAGTATGCTTCTGAAGCCACGTATTTTGACTTCTTGAGTCTAGATGTGGAGGGAGCAGAATTTGCCGTTCTTAAATCCATTGATTTTGATCGGACTCAATTCGGAATCATTTTAGTCGAGGCCGATGAACACAATCAGATGAAGAACATGGCGATGAGGCAATTTCTGGAAATGAAGGGGTATAGATTTCTTTTCGAATACGAACGCAGCTTTTGGTTTGTGAACAGGGACTTCAACAATATTTATGAAGGTGTAATTTACAATGTGTAATGAAAGTTTTGATATGGGACAAAAGAAAAAACATAGTAGATGACAACGTTCTACATTCTACATGGGCGGCAGAGACAGAGGGAGTTGCGGCGAAGAGACCCCAGGCAGAGTAAGTTGGGCCAGATCCCTAGGAGGATGTGACGTTCACTCAGTTGTATCTGAAATGACAGGCATACGTCAGCAGTAAGGCGTCCAGAGGGAAATAAGGATAGGAGCAGACGCTTAGACTCGGACGAGAGAAATTTTAGCTGAATAAACTAAGGTGGATATATTTGTATCAACGTAATCAAATAATTGCAATTTTAGTTTCGCCCTTGGGGGCCCATAAGATGGACTATTTCTGTTATCTCTCTCTATCGCCCTCATCATCATAACGAATAGGGAGGACCTTTTTAAGGGATCACCATGTTAACTTATTTCTAATGATGTCATAATTAACTTTTGGTGTCATCATTAAGTCTTGTAGTGACATTCATTATTCTGTGCCATTTCTCACTGAGATAAAACAGCTACTCTTCTACATGCCTCGCCATGTCAAACAATTTTTTAGGAACATTGCAGTTTTGTCTGTCCTTCCGTCCATCTGTCCTGTATCTCTTTTCTCCTGCGAGGAAGCACAGATGCAAAATCAATCTTTTTTACAGTATCAGATGCTATGGTTAGTAATACGCTTCATCACTCACAACCACATGGACCTACCACCACCTCTTCGCACTTTCACCATGAGAAAAAAGACAAAGTTCCGACGTAGGAACAAACAACTTCATGCTATCAATGATATCAAATTTATTTGAAATTAGCACATGGCATGAATCGAATAATAGGATAGTGGGTCTCCCCTCTCTAGCATGAATCGAATAATAGGATAATGGGTCTTCCCTCTCTAGCTGCAGGATGAAACCGGCATCCCAGTCTCTGCTCTCTATGAAACCGGCATCCCGGTCTGACCTCTCTAGCACCAGAATGAAACCAGCATCCCGGTCTCTCTTCTGTACTGGAGGATGAAACCAGCATTCCAGTCCCTTCTCTCTATGAAACCGGCATACCAGTGTCTTCTGTGTATGAAACCGTCATCCCGGTCTCTTCTCTCTATGAAACTGGCATCCCGGTCTGACCTCTCTAGCACCAGAATGAAACCGGCATCTGGTCTCTCTTCTCTATGGCAGGATGAAACCAGCATCCCAGTCCCTTCTCTCTATGAAACCAGCATACCAGTGTCTTCTCTCTATGAAACCGTCTGAAACCGGCATACCAGTCGATCTCTATTCTCTGTGAAACCAGCATCCGGGTCTGATCTCTCTAGCACCAGAATGAAACCGGCATCCCGGTCTCTCTTCTTTACTGGAGGATGAAACCCTTCTCTCTATGAAACCGGCATACCAGTGTCTTCTCTCTATGAAACCGGCATTCCGGTCTCTTCTATCTATGAAACCGACAATCCGGTCTCTCCTCTCTAGCAGCAGAATGAAACATCCCAGTCTCTCCTCTCT
>JALLBB010000667.1:0-13124 GCA_036939735.1 Discostella stelligera
GACACCGCGCGGTCAATCGATCGAGCGAACGGAAGATGCGGTTTTACAGAAGCCGCGGAGATCGCATCGACCAGCCGCTCCTTCTCTGTTTGATTTCCCCTTCAAATCATCATCGTCATGGGAAGGAATCAAGCTGTTCGCGAGCTCACCGGTCTTGTTCGCCGCAAGGTGAAACGCGCTGTCAACCCCTACCGGCGCTCCAGTCATCTCAGCCACAGCGCAGTCGGCTTCCGTCGTAAGCTCCAGTACGCACTCGCTGTCACCGGACATAGCGCTCATGCCGCGCTGAGCGCAGTTCCGTACCTTCTCATATTAGCAGCGATATTCGGCGCTAATGGAAATGACGTTCTCGCAGCAGTTTACTCAAGTTTACTCCGCCTTCATGTCGGAAAGTATCTCTACGATTATTCGCGCTTTGGCGCCTTATTTCGCATCGACTACGAGCTGCACGACATTCCTCCAGAAGAAGGAGCTCTTCAAGCAGCAACTCGTCTTCCGAAACAGGATATTTGCTTTGATTCTTGGACGACGCAGGAGTGCTACGACTTCACTAGCTTCACCAAGGATCAGCTTCGCGAAATCTACCATCATTTTGGTCTCGCAAATCTGGTAGCGGCAGAGCCATACATTGGATACATTCCTGTGCCTACCAACCATAATAGGAACTACCTTTTTGATCCAGAGGAGTTGTTTTTATTCATGATGACAAGGTGCAAAACAGGGTACACAAATAAAGGTACGTGTGACTTGATCTTCGGCGGAAATCCTTCTTGGTGGAGCTGGGGTTTCCCATGGATATTGAAGTACCTCGACAATCGTTACCGCCGGACACTTTCGCATAGAAAGTTGGAGGACTTTGTTGATGACTTTCCTCAGTTCTACGATGCAATCAGCAACTTTATGCAGCGGGAAGCAACTCGCCACTTCGATGATGAAACTGCCGAAGTTAGGACTGGCCTAAACTTCTGTCCCTTCCAGATCTTTGGGTTTATTGATTGCAGCATTGATAGAATTAATCGTCCTCTCTCGGGCCCTGATGGAGACTACATTGGCGCACCGCGTAAAGCAGATCAGGATGACTACCAGCGATCGGTGTATACTGCATACAAGAAATGTCACGGTATTAAAGTGGAGACAGTGCATTTACCAAATGGATTAAGTACTATTTATGGTCCTGTTTCTGCCCGCCGCCATGATGTTGGAGGGGTGTTGATGACGAGTGGTCTTGATCGTTTTCTTTGGCGCCTTCAGCAAAACAAGCAGCACATTTATTCTGCCTTTGGAGACGGGGCATATAACGCACGTTACTTGCGATGTAAGTGGATCCATCGATAGTGTAATTGTTGTTGCTTATCCTCATCCTCTATTTGTCAGGCACTATGAGTTACTACCGGTCACTTGTTCCTGGACAGGAGCTCACTCCTGCNCCTCATCCTCTATTTGTCAGGCACTATGAGTTACTACCGGTCACTTGTTCCTGGACAGGAGCTCACTCCTGCGCAGAAATTATGCAACAAAGTCGCCTCAACTTGCCGACAAACTATCGAGCACAGTTATGGCGATGTGGAGAATATTTTTCAGATCTGTGTTGTGCCTAAGGGTCTCCGCCTTGGAAAGAAGGATCCACACGCTCTCCAGCAGCTCAGGGTTTGCCATTTACTGTCAAATATTTACACCTGTCTAAATGGCAACAAGGCTTCTAGTTATGCAAAATTTGACTGTATTCCGCCGTCGTTGGAGGATTATTTGAGATTGTAGCGACGACGACGACGACGACGACAATGATAAGTGGTAGCCTCAACAATGACGACGATAGATGATGGGGACGGCGGCGACGATGATTTTAGATGGTAGCGACAACAACGACGAAGACGACGACAATAGATGATAGAGACAACAACAACGACGACAATAGATGATAGAGACGGCGGCGACGACGACTACGTTTGATGATAGAGACGGCGGCGACGACGACTACGTTTGATAGTAACAGCGGCAACGATAATTACTTTTGATAGAGAAAGAGTACAGTTATATGAAAATAGTGCTCTAATAGTTAGAAAGTATATTACGCTGCCTGGGATGAATGATTTTGAGAGCGGCGGATTGCATTCACATAAAATATACTATGATCCATGATTGATACCATGCAAGAATATGGCAGGTGACGAAATCGATCATTCAGCGGGCTCAGGTTCTGCCATAATCAAGGCCCGTTTGGCTTTGAGGTCCTTGATCATTTTGTCAATGTCGGCAGTTGACTCGGGCGGGTTCCTCGCCAACAACGCACCTCTCTCCACTTCAAACAGAGCAATATTTTGAGTGTAATCTTTCACCCGCCGCATCTTCTTGGAACTAGGAGACTCGCCCACTGCTGGCCTATTGCTCGCCATGGTTGTTGCCGCAGTTGCATCCTTCACAAGTTGATTGAGAGCGGCAATATTGTGGTTGTTGGGATTCAATCCCTCAAACATCAAATCGATCTTTGCATGGTGATCGAGGTTCCTTGGTGTTTTCCTCTTCTCTCCTTTGGCATACTGAATGATGGTAATGCCATTCGTCGCAGCCTCGGCATCTCCGCGCTCAGTATTTGCACTCCTGCGACGCTCGTCATCAATCCTCCCACGGCTCTTCTTCTTGTTACTCCTAATTGGAGAGGTAGCTAATATCAAAAAGTGGAGACGTGGATGAGTACAAATTTCCCAGTAAATAAACAAAAGGAGACTCATTATTACCTTTTCCCATACTCGGTTGCTCACCCAAGAGAGAAGCAGGATCGTCGGTGTCACCGTCGTCGATGCCATCAGCCCTAGATGAGCAATTGGGTACTCGCAACCCCATCGCTACCTCGCACATCTCGTTGGTGCTGCGTCGAGCATCTTCCTTTGCCTTTGCAGCAGCCTTGGTCTTTTCAATGGCGGCGCTTGTCTCTTCCATGCGCTTATTGAGTTGGAATGAGCGCTTCTCAACCTCATGAATGAAGACGGTGAGGTCGCCGGAGTCAAACAATGCCTTCTTCTTCTTGTAGCTATTGGCGTCATGGTCGATCCCAGTAGTAATGATTGTCCTCAATTTTTTCTCCAGATTTTTCTTGTCAGCGTAGGGGTGATACTCTTCCATAACTCCGCCAGCGCTAATTGCTGTGTCGTAAAATGCCCTCCACGCCTTCTTCTTATCTGATGCGCTCCCAGAGAAGACATGGAGCCGGCGATGAATCATCTCCTGGGTAAGGGCGTCACAAAGGGGGACATACTTCTCAAAAAGATAACCCTTCTCCCCAGGAATGGTGTGAATGCATGGGGGGGGGGTGGCTGTGTCGGTAGAGAGGAACTGCGCTTAACCATCCCTGGCACTTTTCGCAAACACCGTGGGAGTTTTGTGCAATCGTTTGGTGTTTTTATTGTTTTAGCCCTCCTCACTCGCTCTCAGATCATTATCATGTGTATCTTTCCCCTCCAATATCAATGGTGACAATACATCCTTATCTTCCATTCGAATTGCAGTAAATCATATGTGGATGCCTAAAAATGTGATTTTATATCTCGATTGTTGACGCCAATAAATATTGTTGACAAGGTGTTGTCGAGTATGTAACTAAGAATGGTGCAGCGGTATTGTGGGTAACGCACAGCGATGACATTGCGGAACGGTTGCTGGCAAGATATCATCACACTTTCTCCATCAAGGGAGAAATGTATTGCCGATGCATAGAGATAGGTTGGATCAATGCTACCACATTCAGCTTCCGACCATGACAAGTGGGAGGTGTTCCACACGGCCAAGATTTCGACAAGATGATGGGCTCATCATCTTCCAAGGAAGGAATCTTGATTTCGCCGAGGTTCATATTTCTTTTTTGCTTCGGCTTCAAGAGGGAGGAGGGAACGCAATGGCAAGGAAATGGGTTTGAGGTTTTTTTCAGCTCAGAGAGATTCTAATTCTCTGCACTTCCCGCCAATTTACAATCATATTAATTCCTTAGATTTTCTGATTGGTCGATGGTATTTCTTCGATCGATTGCACGCAATTTTCGGATCGATCGCATGGAAGTGGTGTCACACCATCTCAACCTGTGTCACATCAGCTGATCGATCGATCCAAAATGCCTGGTACAACCNTAATTGAATGTCTTTAAAGTAAATTGTGAGCTAGTAAATTATTATTCTACTGCGTTTAAATATTGCAAACCATAGAAAACATGAGAATGAGCATAGTATATGTTATATCCACCTTTTTCCTTACAAACAGCTTCGTTCATCTTGCATCGGAAGCAGCTGGATGCCTTGACGGGAACAATAAGGTTATTGAAAATTGTGAAAACAAAGTCCATGGCTTCACTCCGCCAGGTTTGGTCTCCCAGATTGCCGTAATATCCGGCTTGTTAAGTGCGTTTCTCATGCCCCTTATTGGCGTGATCATTGACTTCACTCCGCATCGCCGCTTGGTAGGCATCCTTACTTCCACGCTCTTGGTTGTGATGCAGGGAATACAAATCTTTACAATTTCTTCGACCTGGTTTCCAATGCTTGTATTAAATGCAATTACAGGGTTTTTCATTCAAGTACAAATACTTGTCTGCTATACTTACTTGCCCGAAATCGCACAATCCGTTGGAGAGAAGCGTATGTCGGCATGTGAGTTCCAATGATTTATCTAAAGTATATTGTTTTCTAAAACACCACGTGCTTGTTATATTTAACATCACTCTCTGTTTTCGCAGTTACCTCAACGTTTACCATAACAAATTTTGCATCGCAAGCCGTCTTTCTAGTTATAGTGGCTACATTTCAAGTGGCCTTCGACATTAGTGATGTTCATACAGCGCAAATTAGTCAAGGAATAAATGTTGCTTGGATTTCTATTGCATTTTTCTATGGTTTCAAGTTTATCCCGAATGTTCCAGCACGTCACGAAATGCAAGATGGCTCCTCTATTTGGACCATAGTAATGAAGCAAATTGGGGACACTCTCTGTTCTATCAATTGTAATTATCTTCAAGGTCTATGATGGTACTTGGTTGCTACTATTTGGGCCTACTCGACAGCCAATTCTTTTTACATCATAATCGTCATTTTCTTGAGTGCGCAACTAGAAATGAACTCCAACGAAATCGCCCTTTTCTTCCTAATAAATTTAATTGCCAGTGTTCCAGGGTCACACGCGTCCTTTGTTGTTAGCAAAAATATTGATCCAAACACTTCATGGAAGATTGTCATGTGTATCTTTTCCGTAGCTGTGGTGGGTGGGGGCTTCGCTCTCACCGGGCCTAAAGTTTCCTACCTCGCATATGTGTTCGGAACCGTGTGGGGTTTTCTTCTGGGGTAAGATGATTTTGTGTATCGTGTATTGTCTCACTGGTAGAGCTTCATCACACCTGTCTAACTGTTGTAGCGTGTTCCTCAACGAAGATGGTTTTATGCAGTGGAGAGTCTCTTGTTTTCGTTGATGTTGCCCAAAGGACGCGAGGCGGAGCTTACAGGTTTCTATATCTACTGTACACAAGTATTATCATTTCTTCCGCCTTTGATTTTCTCATCGCTGATTGATGCCGGTGTAAACTTGAAATGGTGCTTCGTGTCAATAATTAGTTTCTTCATTATCGCCGTTGGCTTTCTCTGCCTTATGCCACAGTGGGAAGTGATATTGAAAGAATCTGCCAAGAAATCAATGTTGTCAATGGCATCCATGCAACACCCTTCTCTCAGGTGACAGGCATTAGTGTTTCACTTGAAGTCAATTTTCTTAGACTTGTTGTCTTCAACGTAAATTCAACGTGATAAACAAAGTGAGACATGCAAAATAATTATCAACGCTTGCTCAGAAACTTGTTTCTGCTTGATTTGTGTTGCATCTGGACAAGCTGCTCGTTTGAGGAAAGCCTGCTTCAAAGCTGCAAGATCTATGTTAAGGAATGGTGGTGGCCGTAGCCGGGGATTACAAAGGTCCCCTATTCTTAGAGACTTATGGGGGGTCTACGATCCTAGCGGAATCGTTTGTCAATGGTCAAAGCGTGGTCCAAAGCACGAGCGGCACACACCACATCTAGGCAACGGTGATCACATAAATACTCGTATGATGTCCTCCATACTCACCAAAATGGGCCTCTCCTCCTCGCCCCATGATCCATGCCTACTATTGGGCATGTTACATCATCATGTATGGTGATTGATTGTTATGTCGTTGTTGTTGCCATTGTATTCCGTATTTCATTATTGCATGCCCCAACGCGTTTTGCTGCCGTTGGTTCTCCGCCAATCTAATTCAAATTCTTCACCAACATTTTGGTGAGCTGCCACTTTGCACGTGTCACATGTATACCAACCATGTTGATCTGATTGTAATACTCTCAATACACCACTCACGCTGATTAATTCAGTCGAGGAAGAAGTGGAGGACGATGCACTGCTAGAGCTACATAAGTGCAGTTATTTTCATGACCTGCTACTTACATCGACCACGAGAATTCTGTTGTTGACATGGTGCAGTCGAATAGTACATTGATGAATGAATCTAAATCAAAATGACAACATAGGTAATCATCTAAATTGCATTAATTATGTCGTTGGTCTTATCAGTCCAAACCTCTGACACCAGCCCCAAAGTTTCGAGGATGAATCCACCGATTGGCAACCCACTTCTCGCCTTTCAACACAGGTAAGCCTTGAGGAAAAAAATACGAATTAATACAGCACAAATGAAATCATCTCGTCATCATCACCATCTTCGGAGTTGCAAATTCTGCGCACTATCCACGGCGACTTAACTTACCTGCGTGGCGTAACTTTCTATCCACATTCAAAAACATATCTGCATTGTAGTTCATCGAACCGGGTCTTTCCAAAGTGTTGAAGAAGAATAACGCCGACCCTTTCTTTGGTTGTATTGCGGCATGGAATTCTGGGAACATAGTTTCACCTCCCGTGAACGATTGGTCTTTTCCTTCGGCCATACTGGGTTCTTCCGCTCTCGTCATGGATTGTTCAGAATCATTCAGATAGACCAGGCAAGTACAAAGCCGACCCCCGCAATCGAAATCATTGAAACTGTATGCCATAAACAGAGATATGCCACAGAATGAAAAAAAATTCAAAGCAAAGTAAAATATAAGAGTGATCATGACGTAGCATTTACCTATCCAAATGATCCGTATGCATTCGGAACTCTTCCCCGGGTTCATATCTCACCACTTGCAAATTCTCCATATTTATCGGCGGAAGGCAGCTAAGAGCAGCCGCGCGCGTTGCAAATGTGCGAAGCGGTAACGGACAGCACTCCTCGTGAAGCCAGGCAGTGGAGGATGTGCGGTGACCAGACTCTGATTGTTCGGCACCCATCGTCGAGCGTTTCAACCGATGCTTCTTGGCATCATTGTACGATGACGACGACGACGGCAAGAGCGTCGCATCGACAATGTCATCGCAATAACTTTGTTCTAGAAATCCGTGTATGATCAACAGCTAGGACAGGACAATTCGATTTAAGAATTTTGCCGGGAATGGAATTGATAGATGAAATCGCTGCGACGCACCGGGGGTTCTGCAGAGATGACCTCCACCCACCGATGATCATGAACTGGAGTAGTCGAGATATCGTACTGGTTGTTATTGATGTTGAATACCGCGTCAGACACAAAGTCGACAATCTCTTTTCGGCTGCGCGGCCTGCCCCAGAAGTCAGTTGTGGTGTCAAAGTCAATTTCTTGACCTGACGTGCTCGTCGTCGAGGATGACAATGAAGGTCGTCTAGGGGTTCCTTTGAGAGAAAGAAGTCGTGTAGTCGACAACGAGGCAACTGTTGCTCGCTGGAAAATATCAACAAGACCGAAGACGAAGATGCACCTCATTCTCTTTGGTTCAGGTGTATGATGGGCACGGTTGTCTGATACTATGGCTATCGAAGTCAAGAGTCATGCCAGAGAAGATATATAAGTAAATCAAATTAGCGAAATTTTCTAAGATGGACGTCGTGAAAAAAGTCGCCAAGTCTGGTACAATTATTTGGCATCTCTCAGATAAAGATAGATTCGATATCGTAAGAAGCCTTGGGTGGGGATAAAGTGCTGAAAGATGAAAATGAAAAAGAGACAGGAGCAGGAGGCGGCAGGCAGCATGAACTTATGTTGTCCTTTCATGAACTTCTGCACTCTCTTGCATGAACCGACCTTGGAAGTACCTACCACTCTAGATATGGCGGCGTTGGACATCCTCTCGACTCCCCAGCCGTGAAATCAAAATTAAACCCATATGAGCGGCCGGCGACGGCGGCCATGAGGTTTCGAAATCAACGACCATGTGAATGTGGCTCCGTACGTGACGTCGTCTTCAACGTGGTATGGTAGGAGAAACACTCAGAGACGGGGCATCAAAGAACCCAGGTGGCAATGCTAGCATAATTGATGTTATACTTGCGCTGCAAACCTGGGTCCAAGTCCCAGCTGCACAAAAATTTAAAAACGGGTCTCATCCTTTTTCAAGTTATTGTTGTGGTTGATTCAACAATTCTTGCAAACGACCATCACGCGACATGGGTTCGGGGGTGTCAGCATACAGGAGGAACGAAGGCGGCATTTCTTCGCAAGAGAAAGTAAAGTACTTGAAAGATTCGCCCTTCTTTCAATACCTTACTCCCGAAACGCTCAATGACTTCGCACAATGCTTCCCTGAAACTTTGAGGACGAACCCGGGCAAACGAATTTCGCTTGACTCACGAAAGATATATATTGTTTGCAATGGCGAAGTTGATCTCAGCACATCATATCCCGACAAGGGGGCTAAAATTGAAGCTAAGGGGTACTTGTGCAGGAAACGGCGCGGGGACACAGTGAGTGTTTGCAAAGTGAACGCTGATGTACAGCGACGAATGACGGTCAAGAGTAATAAGATGAAGGAGTTGGCGGAAGACATTATGACGGTAGCCGGGGGAGATACTGACACGCTTCTTCTCTGTGGAGATTCAGGAATGCTGGAGAATTTCTGTACTGCGCATCCCGAGTTGTCCAAGAGCATATACGAGATTTGCTCTTCTCACATCGAGGATAGATTGCAATCTATACCATTCCTTCAGAATGTTTCCAAGTCAAAGCTTGCTGTACTAGCAGCCATGTGTCGGTATGAAGCATTTGATTCGGATAAAACGGTCTTCGAGGAGGATAGTTCGGCCGATAAACTTTACTTGATTCTCAGCGGCGTTGTGCAGGTGATTGCGAAATCACCCCTTGCTCTATCCCACCAGAATTTTCCCTCCGTGTCATCACGGGCGCTTTCGGAACAAGCAGTAGCATTATTGAGATCCTTGGAATGCAGCACTGGTCGGAAGACTATACTAGAAGGAATCGATGAACCGCATGCCATGATCGCCGAGCTCACAGCTGGAGACTACTTTGGAGAAACTGCCTTGGTGTTCAACATTGATCGAACTTGTGGTGTTCGAACAACTGAAAAATGTCTGTTTCTAACTGTACACAAGACAGACTTTGAGAACTTTCTAAAGATTTGCCCCATCGAAGAGTCATTGGAGAAAGTTATTAAGCGACGAATGGTTTCCAAACTTTCTACTTTGGGAATTCCTTTCTTGAATGGGATTCCCGATGAGCTTCTTTCATCCTTGGCTGCTTCCGTGACGATCAGCGAGGTACCAAAAGACCATGTTATATTTAATGAAGGAGATGTAGGCGATCGATTCTACATTATTGTTCACGGCAGCGTCAAAGTGGACACTATGGCCAGCATAAATGTCGATTCGCATACCAACATTATCAGCGGCTCCAATGACAAACACAGTGAAGAGAAAACTCAAGAATCATCCGAATCTATTGTCAGCGTGGGTACTTCACTTGGCTCGCTTGGTCCTGGGCAATATTTTGGTGAAATGTCACTCGTTGACACTGAGTGCCACTTGAGAAAAGCGACGGTCACTGCAAATCAGAAGTCGATCTTGCTGTGTATTGACAATGAAAGTTTCCAAACATTTATTGGCTCTAATACCGTCATACACGCTGAGTTTCAGCTCCGACTGTTGAAGAATGCGGCAACATTGAAGAACGTTCTTGAGCACCCCTTAGGGATAGCATCATTTAGAGATTTCTTAGACGATGAGCATGCGAGCGAGAATATTGAATTTTGGGTTGCAGTGAAGAACTTTAAGGATTCAGCAAGCTCCGCACAAAGGAAACAAAAGAGCAAGTATATATATGAAAAATTTTGCACTGTATCATCTAAGAAGCAGATAAACATTGCACACAAGACGCTTGCTGCGATTGATGAAACGTTGCAGAGAGACGAGGACGCCTCCTCTGATTTATTTGACGCAGCTTTTCATGAAATCATCAGGGTTCTGGAATTGGACAAGTTTCCAAGGTACAAAAAGTCGCCCTACTTCAAATCCTTCTTGTCTACGCTGGGAATCTTGTAATCCAAGTAGAAAAGCCTACTGTGATGTATGCGGTTGAATCCTCGCTTATATATGCACCATACTTGAAACGGATGCAACAGGTGGAGTGAACATAAGTGGAGTAAAATACATTAACATCTAATTTCAATCACCAGTTTGATTCTAGAAAACGGAATGATATCTTGTCATAATCTAGTCCCATTTCATTTGGACGTAAGGATGGAATGAATTCATTCTGCATCGGCCGGCCTACAAACCGACACAGATTGGCTTCCACTCTTTGTTCTTTCACATGGATTCCAAACACATCGAAGAAAAGCTGCAAATCTCGAACTTTCCCAATCCCGTACTTCAGATGATCGGCACGGATCCAATCGACACTTTGGCCAGGCGGATCCATGTGGATGATTGCATTGAGCCTTTTCATTCCGTATTCTCCTGATCCTCGATAAATGTTGCTATTCTCCCAGAACAATGGTACATTGTTTCGTCCGTAAAAATGGAAGCATACTGCTCTTTCAGGAGTATAATAGTCGTATCCATACCTGTTGTCAGGACGTGACAAGTTGTTAGCAACAGTGCAAGATCGATGGGCGCAAAATATATGCATTCAATGAACAAACTCACGAAAAGCCTCTCAAACCGATAGATATCTCTTCTCCTTGGAAGATCCAAGGTAAATGTTGATCATAGGGAACATTCACCACAAAATGTCCCCGTCCGAAGGAGAAGCCCGCTGCCCAAAATGGATGCAGAGTTGGCATATCATGAATGTAAGGTATTCCCTCAGGCTGTTGTCCATGCCGCAAGTGCTTATTTACTCCGAACCCCTCAAAGTCACTCTGACACATGATTGGTCGGGATTTGGACGTGCGATTTCCCGTGGTCAAATCGATGTGATCTTCTACGCCAGAGAGATAGGTACTCAATACAGCCATTTCATTCTTGGCCGAATGCCACTGCTCGATAATCTCAGTATCCCATCCATTCGTAAACTCGACATGAGCATCGGACTGTACGGCAAAGTATTCGCCTCGATACAAACGATTGCCCAAATGTCTCGCGAATACCGGACCCACGGACAACTCGGCATCCACTGTCAGGTAATCAATTTGTGATTTGTATTTGCACGCTGCCTGATCGGGATGGGCGTCACACGTTCCATTGGGAGGTACCGAACAAGGCGTGTCAATGCCGATGCGAATTTGATCGACGACTGCCACTCGTATTCTCTCGGGATAGGAGGCTCGCTTGAATGCCGACTCGACCGTCCGGGAACATTGCCAGTCTCGATACGATGCCACGGCTATGAAAATCGTCTCGAGTAGCACTGGTTCGTCCGGATTATTCGTGGTATTGCCACCGTTGCTCAAAGGGATGCGAGAACCAATGGATTTGGCCTCGACCGGTGTCATGAGACGTGAACCGTAGTTGCCAAGATAACGACGCACGCCGCTTTCTCGTTGGAAAGTAGTGTGGTCAGTAGAATTGTTACCGGTGCTGCCAACGTCATCGCCGCCCGTTTTATTATGCCGTCGTTCTCGTTCATCTGCGATGATGCGGAAGGGAGTAGGATCCCAAAATTTTGGTACACGCATCAGCCCCTCATCTTTTAGGTCCGCATCTTCATTCTCATTGTCCCGCTTGGCGCTGCGGCCACCAACACTACTGCTACCTCTTAGTTGCTGTTGTTGCTGTTGGTAGCGTGACAACGTCTTTGCCANTGCGGCCACCAACACTACTGCTACCTCTTAGTTGCTGTTGTTGCTGTTGGTAGCGAGACAACGTCTTTGCCAGATCCGCCGGTGTCAATCGTTTCTTCACTGTTGCTCGGAGTGCCTCTCCCTTATTGAAGTAACGGAATGCCTCCGTGGCAGGATGCACGATGGTTTCCCAATCGGGATTCTTACCATCCGTATCGGTACCAATGGAAATAGGAAATTGATTGATGGTATCATGGGAAGCCAAGAGCACTTGTTGTTCCATTTCTTCCGTGAGTGGAGAATCAACGTTGGACAACTGTTTCAATATTCGTTGAATGTCATTATTCACTGTCTGCTGAACTTCACCGCTGGCCGCATGTTCGATGAAGGAATTTCCAATAATCAAGTAACTGAAAAATCCAAAAACAGTGGCAGCTACAGTAATGTACATGGATATCCTCCATCGCAGAGACTTTGTTCTTCCTCTTCGGTTTTTAATTCGAATGCGACCGTTCCTGGGACGAACACCGCTAACCATCATCTTTCCACTGATGTTCGATTGATGGCTGTAGCTGACTGGTATGGCGGCTGGGTCTGCGTCTGCGTCATGATAATCATGGACAAGAGTGGTGCAACTACGACTACCGCCTCCATTATTGTTCGTGCCGCCACAGTAATTCTTTGACCTGTTGTTGCCACTGCCATTGCTACCAGCTTGGAATCGCTTCCGTCTCGGAGGAAGATCGTCCATCATTGCCAAGCAACGCTTGCCGCTAAAGGAATAGAAGATCCGAACTCCGCTCCGATAGCACTATTTTATTTGCGGTTCTGGTTCTGGTTTTCTAGTTTGGCAAGCCTGTCCTATCCTGAAGTTTGAATAGCCGATCGAGCGATCGAGCCGAGCCCCCTTCCCTCGCAATTAATGGCGGGAACACCAGAGGCAGAAGCAAGGATGGAAAGCATGAACAAGAACAAGCACAAGGACAATGACATTTCTCTCTAGAGAGAGAACTCGTAGCGACGAGAGGACCC
>JALLBB010000668.1:0-13035 GCA_036939735.1 Discostella stelligera
TAATCCTCCTCGTTGTCGTTGTCGTTGTCCCACCATCAATCCTCGTTGTCGTCACCGCCATCAATCCTCGTTTTTGCCACCGCCATTAATCCTCGTTTTTTTCATCGCCATTAATCCTCCTTGTCGTCGTCGCCAACACTCTCCATCCCTCACTACAATATCAACCAAATTCATTGACATCCGAAAAATAATCATGAAGCCAAGCCAAAAATCCTTATCGAATAGCTCGGCCCCCCGCTACAACCTCGACATCAACCCACTTACCAGATCAACTTTTGTGCCAAGCGGGCCAGAGAGCACATCACCGCCACCAAACGCCGCATCACGTTTCAGTTCGGATTCTCCTCAGTCGAATCCATCGCAGCCGGACGCACCGAGGCCGATTGCCGCGGCGAGGAGTATGAAGTGGTCCTGATTTGAGTCACATTACCGGCAAGCGTCAGTTGTACATGGATGGACGGGAATTTCACATGTCCATGGCAGCTCGCGGCAACACTCGGTTTGAACACTAGTGGAAAATTATCGGGAATCACGTGCTCAAGATTATTGCAAATGGTACTCCGTCGCTGGGGGAGGCTGCACGGGCGATCCTTGAGTTGGATGGCATGAGCTTCTTTTCATTTTGCAAGATTTACGAGCTTTGGACTGCGACTGGGGCCTTGGAGATGAACGCCGACTACGAGCCTAAAACTACCGCGGCTCTTCCTGCTTTGCCATACTCCTATCGAGGTGCGGCCTACGAGGCTCGTGATGACTACGACTATGAAGAGGAAGACATCCAACAACCATCGCAGCGACCTCCCATGCCTGAAGTTACTGTCGCGCCCATCGTGGTAGACCTCTTTGACAGCCAGCCATCCACGAACTTTCCAAAGAGTTCGAGTCTACCGTTGCTCACTTCTTCCTCGACATCGAGCTCATCCTACGACGAGTTTGCAACTTCTGCCTCTACGTATCAGAAATCTTGAATGATATCTTGTCCGCCTTCAACTACAGCAGTGGCAGCACTATGAACGCCGCACCTCAACTTACAGTTGCCATCGAGGACACTCCCGCCACCAGCTGCCGCGCATTGGTTCCCTTGAACGAGGAGACTACTGATCCAATTTCCAAGTCGTTCATGAATCTCGTCAACCTCGATGACATCACCGCAACGCCGCAGGGTCAATCACTTGCTCCAATCTTGTCCACAACGTACCAGACGAAACGGAACAATAACTGCGGCCTGGTTGGTCGAGCACCCACCCTCTCTGAGCTTCATGACTCGTCTCAGAGCCTTTCCATCACGGCTGCTTATCAGGGATACTATAATCAACCACAGCCATCACAGTCCTTCGTGTCGTCCTCATCGTACCAATGTGACCATCGAGTGTGGGTTATGCACCGGCGTACTAGAGAGGGAGAGAATGGGATGGTAGTTCTAAGCAATGAGCTAGCGTTGCCATCGGTACAACTTCCACCTTAAAGTCAATAGCCATGTGGAATTGGATGGTTAGCGAAACTACTCTCCACGCGACGCGAATACGAATCGCGAGAAGAGAGCACGGTGGAAGGCTTGATTCGAAGCCGATATCGAGTGATCGTCGTTCTGATCGTCGTTCCGATCCTCGTTTCGAAGACGCGAGGCGAAGATTGGACGTCGAACGGATCAGAGGGCGCTAGTACTACAAAAATTTAGATTTTTACTACCTAGGCGTTGCAAAGTCTCCTTCGAGGTGGCTTCTTGCAGCTGTGTCGCGCAAGAAAAGGAGAAGTTGTCCCACGGTAGTAGTGAGTTGTCGCACGCCGAGACCGTTTTTTTTGGAAACGTGCGGGGTTTTCACGCTTGACAGGACACCAGACACCACAGTGAACTACTCTCTCAAAAAAAGTTCAAGGGATTTCAAAACATATTACGATCGGTTAACTAACCAACCGGAACCAGCACAACGGCGACAAAATGAAAAAAAATAAGGATGAAACGATGACAATGGAGGACGTGGAGTTCGACAAGCTCGTTAAGACGAACTTCCCCGGCGCAATTTCGAATAAGGAACTTGCCGAAAGGGTACGTGAGGTATTGGATGGCAAAGGATTTACTCCTCAGAACACTTTGCTTGCCACTTCAGTTTGTGCCGATGAACTTGCGAGAGAACTTGAAGACGAGTTTGTCGCCATTTATGGAACGAACTTCAACCTTGGAGGCCTTGCGGGATTTCCCTTTGCTGGTAACACTGGATGGGGTGCAATGTCTGCCCATGTCCCCGACAATGGCTACTGCCTCACCATTCACGGCCCGCACGTTGGAATCACAAAAGATGGGCGTATCGGCAAAGTCGAACGTTCTGGGATCGCTCTTGTCGACAATTGCTGCGGTTCAGCCATCGCTGCTTCCAATTACCTCAAGGGAATCACCGAAGGCACTGCCACCATCAACCCTCGACTCAAAAGCTTTTCTGATTTCCAACAGGGTGCTGTGCAGGAGCTCATCTTGCCTTTCGGGAAGCGCCTAGCCGACGCGGAGGACCGAATGAAGGAGCTTCCATACGCGCTCTATGACTCCCAGGAGGTGCTGGTGAATGACATCGTGAACACAGGCAAAGCCAGCATAAAGAAGGGATTGGCCATACTCGGTGGAATTCAAATCAACACTTCTCCTAACACGTCTGACTACTTTCATCCGTTGCGTTTCGATCACTATGATGAAAAGGGGGATCTGGTGGAGAACATGCTTCCATACTTGAAGTAGAAAGGGACAGCGGACAGCGGGAGCTAGAATCGACGACAAGCAGTGACGACACGTCTTTTCCATTGTATGAAGTGCATAATGCATAGATTTTTAAGTAGCTTCTCTCGAAATGACGCCAGAAAAGTTGTCCTCCACTTAGAATAAAGTCAAATGTCTCTCCAAATCGCGATTAGAGTTTTAAGGGCGGAAATGCCACCATCATTTTTTTAAATTTTCACGAAGCCGAATTGCGCCAGGTCCAGCTCGCCAAGTCATCGTACGAAACTATTGCCAAGGCCATTCTCAGTCCGCATCATCCTTCGCACCTGATCGACTTCGATAACTGCTGCTGCTGCTGCTGCTGCGGGCACTCCACCCAAACAAACAACACCACTGCTGGGAAGTGCTCATTTTCTCGCCTTCGTTTTCAAACCAAAGACGCATCCGCGACCCGAATCCGTAAGCCGTAAGAGACATGCCCCAACCAGTTGATGAAGATGTAACGCTCTCAGCAGAAGAGGCGAGGCAATTCGACGCAGCATTTAGTGACGTTAAATTTCGTAACCTATTCGCTGAGTACGTGGCCGAGTTGTCCGACCCGAAACACAAGGAGGAGCAAGAAGCATACATCGCGCAACTTGAGGCAAAAGAAGAGCTGCCTCCTGGTAAATCCCTTATTTGGCCATCAAGGTAAGAACAATTTCCCACCAGTAAATGGACGCAGTATTATGCATCAACCAATGTTGTTATTTGGCAGGGGACTCGTCGTGAAAGTTATGCATCGCAAGAAGAGAGCATTGTGCAATGACGAGGAAAAGCTATTTTTGAATATCGTCCACTCGGAGCAAGTTGCTCAACCAGGTGTAAGCAATTCAGACCATGGTGGCGCAACTTGGTCGATACCATACGCACTAGGTCCACTTCGAATGGAGCGCGACAAATCGGGGACCAATCTCGTTGCGACATTTGACTGCTGTTTCCATCCCCTGAGTTTACGATACGCACACGCGAGGAAAGAATTTCTCGATCTCGTTATCAATATCGCCACAGATGCAGTAGAGAACGCTTTTGCAAAGTCCGGAGATGAGGTGAAAATTGTCAAAGGCTATACCGTTCTCCGAGGAGTGTCATACAAGTGTGGCAAACCAAAGGCATTGATGGTGAATGCGGGTGGGGAAAAGGAATTTACACTCAGTGAAGAGGTCCCGAGAGCGGTTCCGACAGTCACTGGAGTTGCAGTCAAACCTTCAATCGTTGAGACTCCAACCAACGAGAGCGAAGAGGCGATCAGAATCCTTGTTCCAAAATACAAGATCGTGGAGCAAGGCGTGTTCGATATTGCAGATCATACCGAGAATTCTCTGACGCAAAGCATAGCACCACGACGCCCCACACACATCATTGTCCATGTTCATCTCGATAAATCAACGACAACAGCTGCCGACATCAACCTTGATGTATCCGAAAACGAACTCACGATTAAACCTGATGCCAGATGTAGGTACAATCTCGCAGTGAAACTGCCATACCCAGTCAACTACCAGAAGGGCAACGCGCGCTTCGACAGGAAGCAAAGTGCCTTGAAAATAAAGCTTCCAGTTCTGGCTCGTTAAATTGCGCCACGACCTACACCATTTCATCGATATCCACTATTGTAACTCAGAATCAGAAATAAACAGAGGAAATCCAATAGCCGGAAATGAAAATCCATTAATTTCCCCTTTAGAATTGCACGAAACACCCGCCCACTCGCAGACTGGTATTCCCGACTTCCATCCATTACGATGGTGATCATCCCATGAATCTCCTGTATTGTTTGTGTGTATTGGCAAGTGAAGATGAGAGACGATGGAATAGACAACAGGGTAGAATAGATGGTGAAGGAGCGATACCACGAGACAAAGGAAGTGATAAATTTCCCTTACTCACCACTCGCCAAATCGTAAATCATCCCGAGTAAATCTTCCGGTGTCACGACTTGACAAGTTGTACTCCCCATCCGTAATGTGGTAGTCCCCTCAGGACAAGGGACACAGTCACTATTTTTGCGAGTGATGATGTAATCGTCGTCATTACAGTCCAAACCAATGCAGTCATACCGGTTCCCCCCCTTCTCTTCCGATGTCAAAGCAACTGAATAAGTCCCTAATGGACATGGAGCATCGTCCACAATCTTAATTGTTTCATCTACTTGTATCGAGTCATTGGAAGTAAGTAGTAGTTTACCATTGTCTTTCGTCGGATGGGCATTATGATTGCTGTCATCGCGTTGACTCTTGGATTCATCATGATTATCATCATCATCATGGTCATGATCGAGGTGTTCATTCTGCAAAAGCAGGTCTTCGTGATTCAACACAAAGTCTGCTAATTCTGGGGGCAAAGAGTCGACGTCGATTTTCAATTCGAGCAAGTTTCCGTCTTGCTTGATCTTTATGATATCAGTATAATCACTAGTCACTCGTTCCGCCCCGATGATGTGCAAGTTGAGGTCCGAGGCGGGTGGTTGGTACTGTTCTTCGTAACCTACTAGGTCATCGCCATGATAATCTTGTTGTTGTTGTTGTTGTTTTCGATCGGATGCCGACAACAATAGTTTCTTCAACTGGGCCGCCACGTGATTTTGAACGCGGGCGCGCAGTGTCTTTGCGTTGATGTCGGTGGTGGAGGCCGAATCAGAGTTGTGTTCCTCATTGGTAGAAATTAAGATATCTACATCGCCACGAGGATGGTGGTTGGCACTGGCTTCATCGACTCTGCCGGCGATTATTGTTACGCCTGCCGCGCCCACCGTCACCCCACCCTTTCGTTGTCCTTGCGCCGTGGAAGGGACGGCGAGCCAGGAAGTAGTAGTAATAATCATATTGCCAATAAAAATGACGGACCAATTCCACGACATCATGGTGTTTCCCTCTTTTCCATTGGCCATGGGCGGGCAGTTGGATTATTAGGTACGTAGGTACTGTAAATATTATGTACGATACGCCGTAGTAGTACGATACAGAAGATTCACCATTATTTTTTGTGTCCGATCGGATAGAAGATGTGCTGATGTGTTGTGAGGCCGGCCGTCAGTTCTTTCCACAAAAACTGAACGTGACCACCATGACATCCCCCACAACAAAGCTTCTACTAGAGAGATGGATAGTATTCATCGACAACAGACCGTAATATCCACGCAACAACATCATCAGCTCGTCATGATTTCATCGCCTTGAATAAATATGGCGGTCTTGCGGCTACCGATTCAGGCATCAACTTCCACGTCGTTGGCGGACCCCATGCACCATCATGTCGACCATGACCGAATGACTGGGAGATTGACGCAGCAACAACAACAACAACAACAACAACAACAACAAAACGATCCATCTTCAGCATCAGTCACATTAGCAACAAGGAAGGGAATCCCCAGTTGGCGTGGCAGCAACGCATCGGGGCCTGTGGATTTGGGATGGAATAACAGCGCCAACGCTGCATTCACGAATGCCGGGACAACGTTATCCACCACGCCCATCACGTCCAATCTTGCATCATTGTCACTGGGAATGATGGGAGGATCTCGGCACACTCTTAGTACGACAAATATTATCAAACCATCGTCGGGTTCATCGTCGTTGAGCAATTATCCTGGCGGAATTGGAGAAGGGGGGGCGAGTGCAAGTAGTAGTGGCAATGATGTTGATGCTGTTACTGTTACGGCACCGTTGCAATCCACGCCTTGGCAATATCCATGGCAGCGACGTGTACAACACATTCAGCAACAGTACCAACAACATCAGCTGCTACCGCCAAAACATCCCGCAACGACTGCGATTCCCATGCTGGGAGGTAGTAGGGGAGGAGGGACGAACATCAACGTGCTCCGACCACTTGCTGCTACTACCAACAACATGCCTCTAGGGAGGGTGGTGATTGGCAGTGGTAGCGGGCGCGAGAAACCAAGTTTACCATCCCAGCGCCAGCTATCACAGAAGCTTCCGCCTCAGCAAAAGATAAAATCATTCACGTCGGGGGCTCAATCGCAAACCGTTTTCATCAATCTTCACGAGGATGGGAGGATGGATGAGCAGCAACAACAACAACAACTCCCCACTTCATCACCGAAAGCAGAGGAGGAAGAGATGGAGGTTGAGGAGGAGGTGCCACTCACTACCGGTCCTGTTACATTGGGCATACACGATGCGCAAACCTTCGACGGGGTCGAGTTGGCGTTGCACCCTGATGCCTTTGCAAATCGCAGTATCAGTAGCAATAATTGCGAGCCAATAGATCAGTGCCTTCTACCGGGAGATCTCGTTGAAATCAAAGTATGGTGTGCTCGTCCAGGAATGGCCGCACAGGCGAGTAGCGTATTGCAACAGTCCAATACTTTGGCCGACTCCGTCTTGAAATCGAAAACAGGAAATACGGCTGCAACAAATCGATCGGCGCTTCACTCCCGAAATGCTTCATTGACAACCGTGATATCTTCCATTAGCAATGCATCTTTGACGAACACACCAATACAGCAGCAGCAATCAGGCAATGCAATCATCGCGACCGCTCTACCTCACTTGCCGGCAATTGTTGGAGGAGGATCAACTTCCTTGTGTGGAAGTATGGATGGCAATTCAACTGATTCGGATAAGTTATTCGGAGAGAATCTACTTCATGGAGATATTGTTTTTGAAACGCCCAAAGCCACTCCTGCTCCCGCAATAACTGCATCGAACATTTCATCTGTGTTGTCTGATGCAGCCACGAGCTTGTTCCGGAAAATTGCGGGGGGATCCACCAGTGATGACACATCGGTGCTCACGCACAGTAGAGATTGCTCGATGGTGAGCAATCCAATCACAGATACTGCTCTTTCCGCTGCAAAAGCAACAGATATCAACTCTATGCGCGAGGACAGCATGACACTCACGGGGAAGACACCTACTCAATTTCAGCACAACAAACAAATACATTCCTTAGAGCGGAATAGTAAGCTTGCTACTTCTCCTCCACATCTACCATTATCACCTACTTCTCACTTGATCAATCCTGTCAGGACCTTTTCTCCACCTTCACCTCACTCATCGCCGACGAAACAAATGTCTACTCCGGTCCCAACACCAAATCCTACGCGCTCGAAGTCAGTTGTTGCTCCCACCTCTGTCGGATCGAATGCACCCACCGTGAGACGGATAGCCAGCGCATCACCATCTCTGGAGAAGTCGAAAAATGTCGTAAAACTGCCACCGGCATTATTCCTCGCTTCCGACATTGGAGCCCCGCCGAATCCTCTTCCTGAAGCTTCCACAGCTACCCTACCATCTCGTTCGGACCCACCCAATGGACAAACTTCTTCCTATCATGATCGCCATCTATCTATTATGAGGCCTGGTGGGTCGGCAGTCGATGTACAGAATTCTTTGGTTCCCAGTCATCGTCGACATAGTACCAGTATTCCAGCGACAGCTCCATCGTTGGTTTCATCTTCCTCTTTCCCAGCGCCCACTTCTCTACCTCATGCTACAGTTGGGTCTAGCATCCACAAAGGAAGTGCCACCGCAAGTGCCAGCAATACCACCAATCAGATCACTGCCCTTCTGCAGAGCACGCATTACGTGCGAATATCCTTCATTATGTCTGTCTCGGAGGGAAGCCTGTCAAGTATTAAGAGTGGATCGCGAACAAAGGTATCACTGTTGAGAACAGTTGCAGACTTGTATGGTATAACAGCATACGACACCGTCACTGTCACTCAAATCACAAAAAGCAAGTCCCCAAGTGTACAACAATCCATTTCAGCAGACTTTCTCACGGTGACATTCAAGGATCAGTTCGTCAGCAGAGGAGACATGTATAAATTTCAAAAGGAATTCGTCAATTGCTGGGTATATGAAGGGAAACGACTATCATCCAACGGCATACAGACCATTACAAAGGTCATACGGCGTGGAGATCATGTGGTCCGATCAGCGCTCATTTCAGAAGACACAAAATTGACTTTCAGAAGTAGATCTGCGCGCATCATTTGGCTCGTCCAAATGAGCTCAGAAATGTGGGACTTCGCTTCGCCCTTTGACGCCGTCGGCAACCAAACAAGCGATGACCCGACATGTAAAATCTATTTTGACAAATTTGTGGACTTTGTCCGCAGATTGTTCAAGAAATGGAAGACACTGCAGGTGAGATTTTACTTAGCATAATGCAACAGACAACATGCCATTTGTTAATTTTTGACGTTTCTGTCCCTATCTGAAATCTCTGTGATAATAGCTTACCCATAACCTTACAGTAGTTTTCTTCAGTAGGACTTACATTCGTGAACAAGATGGTGACGACGACATCAAGTCTCCATCTGTCCAGGTTGACTCTGACGGTAGAAAGTACATCGATCATTACAAAACAGTACTCGAGAATGAAATGAGTGCCGGAGACAATCAGATACTTCGAATAAAGCAAGAGTTCGTCAACTTCCCAAAAGAGGTCGGGTGGGATTTAACACATGGTAGCGAAAAGTTTCCATCCACCGCATCTCAGGGCAACGTTCTTGAAGCCATCAACATAACTCTCAATCTTCTTCACTTACACTATATCGATCGTGATCTTCATCGAACGGGAAATAGCATAGTTGTCATCACACCGGGAAACGGGGTATTCGAGATAGAAAAGAATCTTGCTGGTATAACCAAGCAGCGAATGATGGATAATGGAATTGGTTCCGATATGTTAAGCCTTGGTTTGCCTCCTCTGCACGTTGCACCTTTTTTTCTATACAAGGAGAAGGGAGCCTCGAGTGTAGAAGAGATCCAGGGTTTCGATGATTGGAAAACTTATTTCGAAGTCCCTCATTGGATGAATTTGTCCTTTGTTGATTACGATAACTATGAGGAGCCCATGTTGTACAAGGAACACGTAAATATTGGTAAGCCACGAGCTCTCTGACGTGATTTCTTAGCTTCATACTAACCGCATCCACCCGTATCATTCAGAGGATAACTTTGCAGATGACAAAGAAAAAAATGGCGATGATGACAAACTACTTTGTCAGTGGAGTGTATCGAATGGCTTCCTCAAGAGACGCAAAATAGCTCCCTCTGCGCCTGGCACACAGCCCGATCCAAGAAATTCAGAGAGGCACAAACATCTGATTTGTGACAGAGAGTTTGAAGACATTCTCCAGGCATGTCGACCTCGATACCGAGGAGAACATGGCAAGGGTCTTCCAGTGTCGCTCTCCATTCTCCTAGACAAAGGCTCACGTGGGGCATGTCAGGAGCAAGACATGACTCCATTCAACACGAAATATTTGATTTCGCATCGTACAGAAAATAATACAAGATCATATCACTGTGAGTGGGGCGCGGTCAATTTCGATGAGGACTTAAACCCCAAATGGTTGATCACTTCGCAAAAATCACACGGCAGACTAGTTCCGGAATCACTGGCGAGTCCATCATCCAGCTTTACCAATGTTGGCAGTCATTTCTTGCTCCATATGTTTTCTTCTCAGTTACAATCTCCTAGGTCGCTTGAAGCTGGTGGACGTTTTGATTCATGTGGAGCTGATACCCTGGCATCAGTACGGATGACAATGGAGTGCGACGTCGGAAGCAAATCTGATCAACTAGGTTGCCTGGTTTCATCATCCCATACCCCTTCAGATATCCGAATAATAATGGCTGATCATGACAAAAAAGTCTTCTGCCATAAACTCGAGAACAATGGTAATCATGACAGCGAGGCGCAAAGCATATTAGGAGATAGTGTTCGGTATAGTGCAATCGAATCCCTTTGGTGAGTAATCATGAGTTGAAATGTCAGTATGAAGCATCTTCCGTGCCCCCATCTTTTGCGACGATTTTTTTCAAGTCCTGTGAGCCCATTACTCGATAGAAGAGATATCATTCGCCCTCACATGCTGCCTAAAGGCGGCATCGAAGCAGCTCTCATTCAGCACGAGGGATTGCGTTTGAAGAGAGAAACCAGATTTCCAAGGTCAGATGCGATGCTGAATCGAAACGGCTCGCCTGTTTTAATGGGAGCGTCTCCTCCATCTCAAGCAGTATCACCACTGCGACTTGGTACGACTCCGTTCAGCCTTGAGAGGCGAAATGAAGGGCTTCGTCCTGGAGTAATACGATCGGTCGCACCAAATGTCATTCCTCGTGCTTCAAGATTCGGCCATGCCTCGGATGCTTTTCAGCCATCAGAACCCCAACGTAAGATTCTCAGCCAGACTCATGCAAAATCGAGGGACGATGCTTTCCATCATAATAAAGTGTCGGGTCATAGCGTCACAGAAAGTAGACTCTTGCATCGTCGAAAGTCGCAGTGGGACAATACACAATCTACTGAAATAGGTTATGTTGGTGACTCGCAACGAAATACACAGACTAATTCACCGCAGCGCGTCAAGATTAAAACACAATTCAATCGAAAGCCAACTCAACAGCAATCATTTCGCCATCGACAGAAATCGTGGGTACTCAACCCATTCAGGCAGGAGGACGAACAAGAAGTTCTGGCGAAGCGGACTCACAATCGAAGGCGGTGGTCTCATGTATTTCCGCTTGGAGAGGATGAGTTCAAACGTCACGCAGGGCCAAACTGGAAGAGTTTGTGTCAACCGGCGATTCGTGAGTTATAGTTATCTTTGAGTAGCGTGATCCAGAAAAATGATGGAACTCACATTTTTGCTTGTCTTATTGATTAGTGCCAATGACGATAGATTTTCATCCCTCACCCCAAGACCTAGATGATCAAACAAAGTTCTCTGTGAAGCAGTACTCAGTTACCTTGCCGCCGATGAATGAGACTACTTACAAGAGCCACACCGAACTCCTCGACGATTTACTAATGCAGCGAATGAGGCAAGATTTCCAAATTGTCCCGCGGAACATAATACAACATGCTCGTCGTGATGCCACAGACAACGTATTAGAGGCTACCTTGAGTATGGGCCATAAAATCCAAAGACTTTCTTACAACCCCAGCACTGACTCGGTCGATGTCATTCAGTACTACGCACGCTTTGCTGAAGACGAGACACCCCAAGTATATCACTACTTATTATGGTCCACACTTCAACAAGAGTATGTGAAGGCTTTTCAAACGTTCACGAAGTATACCCGTCCGTATCGTTGGAACGAATTAGACATGCTGATTGGCGGCGATGCAGAGACGATTATACTTGAAGGCATGAGACACCCGCGGATCAGCTTTCTCATAATTCCAGACCAATTCACAGACTCAAAAAGAGAAAATGAGTACCTGATCAAATTTCAGCGTCTAGTGGAATACCTTGGTAAACTCCAGCAAAAGGATGACACAAAAAGTGTCAGTATTGATATGATAACGAGTAGTGACGCTGATCCTCTAGCGAGCTCTGGGGACAAGAGGTTTGTCGTCGATCTAAGAAAGAAAAGAGACGATAAATATGAATGGATGGAACTGGTCCATGATTCAAATTGTGATACTCGCCGTACGTTTCGGATAACTATTCAGTGGCTTGTTGCAGTTGCAAGCAAAATTGACCAACACTCGAAAAACCTTCAGAGGCGATGTTCGCAGTATGGCCTTAAGCTGGTCAGTGTTCCCCATTTTTCATGCCTAAGGTCTTGCTTTATGAACCCGGTAAGACATAGTATCATGCTTTCATTATTTATCAAATCCGTTCATTTGACGATGTCAACTCATCTTTTCGTCAGTTTGCTGTCCCCATCAAACATCTAGTTTATGATAAAGATTGCGTTGATGCCATTGAGAACGCATTGACAAAGTATTTCGACTTTGTTTATGATGGCAACCACATGTCCGACCCAAATGAGATTGATTGCCTCGATAAGTTTGATTTTGTTGCGAACAAGTGGTCAATAAAAGAAAAGAAGGAGTTTGTTGCTAGTCGACAGTATCTTCACCGTACGGGGACACTCTTCACACGGTTTTTGCGAGATACGAGGGGCAGTGCCATCATCATAACATACTTGAACCAGCGACATATTGCAGGGGATGAACGGCTTCTTTGGTGTGCAAGGGCAGTTTTCCATCGGGTTGAGCAATATATATCAGAAGTTTCCAATGAAGCTAGTTGTACTGAGGTGGTAAAATAGCAGAGCTGATAGAAAGAACTACCCTCTCCCATGACATAATCGATTTTCCGCTGATCGTGGTTACAGCATGTTAGCATCACATCGCCCTACCATAATATATAATATCTGTTCCAAGTTTTGTCTGTAGTACGAACGAGTTTAAGTGTACGAGTTTTAGGTCTAATTTGTCTAAGGCATTTTCTAACGCATCACAAACACAAATCACAGGTACAATTAAGGAATTAAATCATTTAATGGAAACCT
>JALLBB010000669.1:0-13018 GCA_036939735.1 Discostella stelligera
CTGTCTTTACCTCCCTCTCCGACGAAGAAGGAAGTGAATGAAAGTCATCAGAACATGCAATCATAATGGTTCCTTCACTCTCAGAGACGACGATTTGTCTCCGATCAAAGCCATTAATGAGACTGGCCCAGTATTTACGACAAGAAAAGTAAAATGGCGTTCAAGTTGCTTTATGCGGTGTTAATGTTGTCACTCTCGCCCAAAAGTCTCCCGCACATAAACTGCCTGCAATCAACCACATCCTTCGTTCATCATCATGCGAATGCTTCCACGAGGAATTGGCGTATCAATGATGTTCACAAACCAGGGTCATCGGTGACATCGGCATCATCTTCTGTTCCTATATCACTGCACATATCATCCTCTGACTGGGACGAAGTTACATTACGCAACACAAACGGTCCTCAACGCACTACAAAGAAAAAATCAATATCCACACTCCCCCCACCAAAGGATGAAATTGAGATTCAGGTGGTGGAAAAGGAAGTGCAGGAGACTATTCGTTTGCTCGAGGGTTTCAAATTCGGAGGTAGGAATGCCACATCGTACTCTAAATCTGGAATGCAGTCGTCGTCGTCATCACCAACTCCTTCTGTCACGCGTCAATTGTCAAGACAGCAGAAGCAAGAGAGAGAATTGTTGCAGTCACTCAAAGAATCATTGAAACAATCGCGACAACTCAAAACATCTGCCGCAATACAATCCGATTCCCCTGAATCAGAGTCTGATTCTGTTGTTGCATCGTCACCATCTTCTTCCTCTTCTTCAGAGCAATTGGCTCGAACAGAAAAAATACAGTACTACGTGGAGCAACTCCGTAGGCGAGCTGCGAATGATTTGAAGGTGGAGTTGGCATCCCTCGGATTGTCCGATAAGGGACGAAAGCCCGACTTGGTCAATCGATTGGCAGAATATTACGCTTCTAATGACTCTGATAGCGATGGCGACGATGAAGATGACGATCGTGGACATGAGAATAGCTTCGACATTCCTACCGTTACACAACCATCATCGTCCTCTACTTTGGATAGACCCACATCGTTTGCCGGAATACCGCGTCTTTCTGCTGCAGCTGCATCTGCACTCCATCGAGCATTTGGCAAACAAGGACAAGATCCATCATCTTCACTCAAACCAACGCCTATTCAAGCATCGGCCATACCCTATCTATTTCATCCGCCCAATCCGTCGGCATTACTTCATGCTCCCACTGGCAGTGGCAAAACAATTGCCTATCTTCTTCCGATTACTGAAACTCTATGGAGGGAGGTAGAGAGCGGGAATAGATGTATCACAGAAAATGAGTATGGTGTGGATGCCAACAATATGTCGAACGGGATGGCGATTATTCTTCTCCCCACGAGAGAATTGGCAGCACAGGTGGCAGGAGTGGCATCTGTTCTTGCTCCTCCTGGTATGGTGCGATTAATTCCTCGTCCGATGGATTTGATGCGTTGTTGGAAGGATGAAGTTGATCGAGGTGAAGAGTATGAATATTTGCAGAGCATCGCAAAAGAGGGAAACAGTGATGGCAATGAGAGCGCAATTAGTTCATCTGGAAGAAGGTACAAGCCAAGAATATTACTGGGGAGTGCCAAGGCTATTGGCACCAGCTTGTTTGGGGATGCAAAAATGCCAGGAACACCTACCAGGAAACCCGAGGGCAAACAATTATTGAGCTCTGTTCGTTGGCTTGTCATGGATGAATGCGATCGTTTGCTCGACATTGAAAAATCTCGCAGCGGGAAGAAATCACGACGTCACGAAAAGCCCGCTGCTCTCCTCGCTGCGGCTATTGCCAGACTAACGTTGGGACGTGTGCAAGTAATCGCCGCAAGTGCAACGATTGGTCGACCATTGCGAAGGGAATTATCGCGCGTGCTCGGATTGCATAGTTCGGAATGTCCAGAGACAATTCGGGGCGAAGAGGATGCGGCCAAATGGGAACAGAAGATGTCAAACGATGACGATACACACGTGGGTAGAGCAGTGAAGATACCAGATACGGTTAAAAATTACGTGTTACCGGTAGATGGATCGACAACTGGATCGCTATTGACTGCGGCAGCCTTCGCATCCAAAGCCATTCTGCGTCCTGTGAATGAATCGACATCGAACGACCGAAAGGTATTGGTAGTTTTGACACGAAATTGTGGAATCAAAGTCCACAACGCATTGGGCGCATTGCGTCATTTCGGAATTCAACCCGAGCCACAATCGTTGCTCGATGCATTGGAAGCCGATGGTACCGATAGACTAGTAGAAGCACATCGACGAGTATCTCGAGTCGAGGGGGTGGGTGGTGTTGCAACGCAACGAAGAGACAATTCGAACGCCATAGAAGGTGAAGGAGGAGAAGGATATCTGTTGATCGCGCATGAAGATAATGTCCGCGGTCTTCACTTAGCTGGACTTGACGCCGTAGTCGTCGTTGGTAGGCCGGGTAATCCCGACGAATATACTCATATTGCTGGGCGGACAGGCAGGGCTGGTCGGCGAGGGAGCGTATTGAATATTGTTAGCTTTGAGCAGGCAGCCGCCTTGGCGTCATGGACTAAGATGCTAGGAGTTGACTTTTTACCAGTGGACGAGAGCGGGGTTTCACACATTTTTGATTAATAAATTCTTTGTATCTTCCAATAACTGTGTGTGGAAGGTGTCGCTGATAGCTGTAAGATGTAACAGACATTTTAGATGAACTTTTCTTTCTACAATTCCACTGAAGCCTGAGCAAGTGCAGGTGTTAATAAGTGAAGAGTAACTGCCACTTAAAATGAAATCCCACCTTGTATGGCCACCAGGAAAGATTCCGTTGAAGGCAGATTCTGAAGAAAATAAATCTATGTTCATGCAACAACATGATTGGTACAATTTTTGTTTTGATCTGTATCAAATGTCAGTGACTTCTCATGACTGTTATTTCTCATCTACCTAGGGGTTACAATAAGTAGGGTACAGTGTTCTAATTCTTATTACATAGGATCAGAAGTAACAGATTGTTTTAAGAACTCAGTGTCAACACAATATCTTCCATCACCCACGATGTTTCATGTGCTACCTAATCTACATACAATTTGCTTAGCAAGGCTTGTATCAGCATATTTGTCCACAGTGTACACAAAACTTAGTTGGCAATACTGGTGACATATTGCTAACATGTCACCAATAGGTGGTGGATCATGCCAACATTGACCTATTGTTCTGACAAGATGCCAATGGTACACCCTCTTTGTGCACCCCCACATTTTTGTTCCTTGTTTAGACCAGTTTATAAAATGTGTATAGAGCATTTCATTTTGCAAGGTTTAATGATTGAGGTACAAACATTCCATTTTTTGTCATGGTTATGCCTCTCATCCCTTCCACAGGGTTAATAATCCTCATTAGGGTATCTTGTATCAGATGATGTGGGTGATGTGGCATAGATTGGTCATTGCTTTGTCAAATGATGTAGCAGCGTGTTATCTATCAAGTTGCAAACAGGAGGGGTGCACAATAGGGACATATCATCAAAATCACGGATGCGCAAAGTAGTCATGAATCATTGTAAATGGGTGCCTCCTGTCTGCACCAAGTGCCTGTCCACCCTGTAAGAAGCTGATTGAAATCAGGAGGGGTGCCGCCAAGGTACTAGCAAATATGTCATGTATTGTCTAGCAGCCACGAATGACACCATCTAACCCACTTCAGAATTCTTCATAAAAGCTTAAAAGAATTAATTATCTTAAATGATTTTTAACATGCATGGACTGCTTTCTGGGACAAATAGGAAAGAGGTAACACAAAACTAATTTCATTCAAAAAGTGCACCTACTGCAGCAACGGCTACGACGACGGCTATATTCCACCTGGTATGACTACCACTAGTCTTGGAAGTTTCGGAAGAAGAAGGGCACGATTCCGACGACAATTGTTCGAAATTCTCGCAACAACCTCGCTCAGAGTAATCAAACTTGTGATCTATGATAACAATCAAAAAATGTCAGCAAACCCTCATCTCTGATTGACAGTATCAAACAAAAAGACACAAGTCTACACGTACTCTCGATGTTGTCCCACAGATCCATTGGCAGAGAAGTATTGGATGGACATATTTCTGGCACAAAACTTGCATCATAACCAGTGATGTTGCACACCCCACAGGTGGCATTCTTGCCTCCTCCAAGGAATCTCAGTGCATCAAGTTGGCAATCAGTGGGATCTATGGCAGGGCAACCTTCGATCGATGACTTCTGCGCCCAATGCAGAAGCAGTGAGTTTGTGGTGTTTTCCCCATGGATACGATACAAGGTATCCATGAATAGGCCTATTCCAGCAACACCCACCAGTAGATATGGAGTAACATTGCGATCAAATACAGGAACAGTAACCGTAGTTGCCATTCTGCGGTCAATTACCCACAAGTAGGGCTCGTTCCACCATACATAATCATAATGGTCTCCATTGGCAAGGCCCATTGCAAACAGCTTGTAGTAGGGGGTCAGCGCAGAAATAAGACCTTCCAACTTATCCTCACCAAGATGTTGCCAAATTCCACCCGTGCCACAGGCAATTCGCTTGGTAAGGCTCAAATCTGCATCGTCTCCTACACTGTATGTGAAGAGGATTGTGCTTGTATTGAAATTCGTAGCAAGCGTTCTTGATTGTTCCTCAACCAAGTTAATTATCTTATTTGTCTCCTCCTCCGACTGCCCCTCATTGACGTGACCATCCGTCAGAAGCATGATAGCAGTTGTGCATCGAGTCAGTTTTCCACTTGCGGTGGGGTTTCTGAGGATTTCAAACGTCACATTGAATGCATTGTACAGGTTGGATGTACTAGTGTTGTCAGCCTTGAGACTTTTGACGGCTTTGATCAGCAGCTCCTTGTTCTCGTCTGATGCTTCCACCAGGATGTTATCCTCTGTAAGAATGTTGCCAATTGCAAGAACAGACGCATCCGACGAGAATGCAATGACAACTACCCTATCCCTTTCAGCGAGTGTATTGATGATGGTGCTAGCAGTCTCCTTCGCAATCATGAGTGGATTGCTACTCTTGCTTTGCGAACGATCGATGAGCAGCACGACATCTTTTGGGACACTTGTCGTAGCTGCATACCACGTCCGGTTGCGTGGATCATACCAGCCACACTTTTCAGATTGCCGCGCTGGAATTCTACGGAAAACTCCTTCAGCGGAGGCAAAAAAAATCGATGCCGGCTGAAGTTCGTGTTCAGCCCAAAAATCATCATGAAAGGTGTCGCTCATGTGCTGTTCTGCTAGATGGCTGTAGCAGACGGAGTCAATAAGTGCGTCGTCATATGATGTGGCATTTTCCCCAATGGGCTTCGGCAGCGAGGTAGTCGTAGTGTTTGTGTCCCACAGCACTGGTTGATGATATTAAGTGCGTGTCAAAATGAAAAAGTTGAGAACGACGGCATGGATTATATATAGTCTTACGGAAATCAAGGTACTGCAACTCTGCACACACTCACGACCACATTGACAAGGAGAAAGGGGATCTTTATTATCGAATTTCAATCCGCATTGAGGGTTGGGGAACGCCGACGCGCAATCATGAAAATTATTGTTGGCACATGTCTCGAGTGTCGACGAGTCGCAGCGAGCAGAGTAGGCATTCTCCAATTCGTCCCGCAATGTCCGAACCACAGACTCCATTTTGAGAAGGATATCTTCCACTTCACCCCGATCTGCGTTGACCAGCTGGAGAGCGGCCGATGAGATTAACAATGGGAACTTCATTACCGTATGCTAGTCGTAGTAGTAGTAGTAGTATCGGCATCGAAGTTGATGTTGTGATGATGTTTGATTGAGTGTTTCGGTCGAGTGTTGATGTTTCGGTTCGATTTGTGCCTTTTTTTCAGATCCATTCGGAAAGGATTTTTGAATTTTCCACACGTCATCACCCGCCCATCGCCGCCACAAAAAATATGCACAGTAAAACAGTAGTACAACGAACTTGCTACGATATGCCATCATCCCATCGAGGCGAAAGTCGAAAGATGAAGAGAATAGTCAATAATAATATAAAGACCATACCTCCCCATCGAACAGTGGTGACAACCTTTTCACCGTCTTCAGTGCAGCAGCATGATGACGAATATTACAATTCTTGCGAGTATATTCTCTCAATAGCAAGCAGCAGCAGCAGCAGCAGCCATGTCGCCGCCGCACTCAGTGATAAATCCATTGTTTTCTACGATGCGAGCTCAAGTATCAATCATGGCAATAATGCGGCAATTCATCGGATAGAAAAGGCGCATGATGGACCGATATCTGAAATCGAGTTCTTCCCTTCTTCTTCTTCATCATTATTGATCAGCGCCGGTCACGATGGATGTGTCAAAGTTTGGGATTTGCGATGTCGTAATACTAATAATAACATCCACAGCAACAACTCATCGCTGTGCACGAAACTGGCGTTACCCAAAGAGAAGGCATTGTGTGTATCTCTTGGATTTGGTGGCAATCTCGCAGCAGTGGGCACCGACAAGGCTCGCATTTCATTCTTTGACTTGCGATGTGCAACATCTTCCTCGCCCACTACTACTGGCGACTATCATCATCGTTCGGGGGCATTGCTGGCAAGTTACGTCGATGCGCACACGGAGGAGGTTACTAAAGTATGCTTTCAGACCACCACCGCGACATCTTCTTCATCATCATCCGTCCAAGGAGAAAAAACTGTACTAGCATCGGCCTCCGAGGATGGCCTCATCGCCCTCCATGATCCGTCCCAACCCACCGAAGAAGCGGCCCTGCTATCGGTGCTGAATATTGGGATACCCACACGCAGTATAGGATTTTTCGGCCCAAACTACGAGGGGCTATATGCGTTAACTGGGAGTGAATCCATGTCTGTCCATCATTGGGATTCAGGACAACGAATTTGTGATGTGGGGGGTGGGATGGGTTTGCGGGATGTTTTGAGTGATGCCGTGGTGAAACAACAGATGAGTCATGATGATGATGATGGCAATAAAGGAATGAAGAGGATGACGATGAGCGACGGTGGCAATAGTACCAGTGATGATGGGAACAACAATATCATTGAATATTTAGTGGGATGCACTTGGGCTCCTCAAGTACCAATGTCATCGTCAACATCATCAACATCATCGTTCCCGGCGTTGCATTTATTAGCTGGAAATTCCAATGGAGATGGATATCTATTCCAAGTGGATGCCGATCGAATAACGCCGTTGGTGCATATGAAGGGTGGGCACAAGGGATGCATACGCGATTTTTCGTGGGTGGAATGTCACAGTAATGGCAATAACTATTACAACAGTGCCAACAATAGTTGTGACGACAGCAGAGGTAGTAGTAGACTGTTAGTAACGGGTGGAGAAGATGCCAGACTGTGCGAATGGGACGTTTACGGTATTGGTAGCGACAGTGATCGTGACAACATCCATCATCGTGGCAGTCGAATTGGAGATGGAGGAGGCCCTATTTTAAGTGGACGAGGAGGTCGCTCAAATCAGGACAGCCGCAGTAAAAGTTCACACGAGAATCATCGTGGTGAAGGTGTCACTGGTCGGAAGGGAAAGAATAAATTTGGTTCGCCCTATTGAAGAAGCTGTTGACAAAGCTTGAGGAAAAGATTATCGACAATAACTATGATCATGCAAACCTATCAAGAAGCCTGAACAACCCCCACACTCCCTAAATTAGATTGTGATTCGTTTTCACCTCGACATACTTCTCTCGATCTGCCTTTCCCAATGGAGATTGCTTCACCCACTCTTGAATTTTCTCGACCACCGTTTGACTACCACGGCCCCCAGCAGAAGCACCCGATTTCATATCCTCGGGAACATCAGTCCTCAATGTCAACACATTGTAGATATCCACAGTTTCCAAATTGACGAAATTCTCGAATTGATCTAATTCCTCGACGGATAGTTTTGGTACATGCATACTAGCCCATGTTCCCAGTAATAAATCGACTTCGAGCCATCCCCGTTGCTTGGAGCGGTAGATGAGACGCTTTTTGCGTGCATCGAGATCGACTTCATTCTCCTCGTCTACATTCGACGGCACTGATGATGATGATACGGAGGTGGTGGTGGGTAGACGAACATGCCGTTCCATAATGGCATCGTATCGCGGGCGGGCCTTGTCCCACAATTCCTGCTCGCGACGCGCAATGGCATCGTTTTCCGCGATGGGCATGTCGCGACGCGAGGTCATGGAGCCAGCATCACCAAGATAGGACCGCCGTGATAAGCGCAGCACTGCATTAGTAACTACTTCCGCAGCTGCAGACTTATGCTGGTGGCGCGTTCGTAAAAGAAGTAGTGTTGCCGAAGATTGGTGGCGTAAGTAGGGGAGAAACATGGTCTTATTTATGTTCGGATTAATACAGAGAGTTCTTCGTTCTTCTCGTCCTCGTCGGCACTGCCACTGCCGCCATGCATGGCAAGAATCTACATATCTACCTCGAGAGAGTACGTACACACTCGCTGTGGTGGATGGAAGAAGGGAGGAGCTGGAACTGAAATAATGGCGGGACAAGTCGATGATGGCGGGAAACGGAAATATCCTGCCCGCCGCCCACCAACCTTCCATCAGCTTCCATCCCACTGCACCGCACGCGAGAAAAAGTAGTTGTCCCCAAGCTACTATTGGTCCAATCTCGTGGTACTAAATATTAATCACTCAAAAATAGTATGCTACTATTCAGCATCACCAAGCGCATGAACAAGGCCCTAGCTCCGAAACTTTTATCATGGAGTCTTCAATTGCATGAGTTGTCAGCAGGGGCGGGGTCTCCGTCTTCTTCTTCTTCTTCTTCTTCATCCCTACGGCTACGGCATCAAATATTTGTCTCCTCCCTATCGAATCGACTTCTATTGCCTCTCGCCCAACGGTTGGTTTCGATCGAAGTTCATGATGATTATCTTCAGATTCAGAAAATTCGTCGTGTAAATCATTTATCATCAACAACGATAACATCATCAACTTCGTCGCCATCACCATCATCATCGTGGTGGGATAATTTTGTAGACAAGACGTGGTCCTTGTTCTTTCAAGACTACTATGAGCGGCAAACAGCGAAAACCAAGGGAGCATTACCATCATCCTCTGAACTTGAGGAACTTGCGGAATTGCAAGCACAGCAACTTTATAATGCAAAACAGAAAAAACGACTGGAGCAGCGGCAACAACGACAGCGACAGCGACAACGGATTCACGGGAGTAGCACGACTAAAAAGGGACAGCAAGAATACGACAATGAGACCATTGGCAATAATATTCATTTTGATGACCATCACAATGAACTCATTGAACTTGGAAATCGACGTTTGCAACTATTGGATAGATATTATATACGCCCAGCAATTCTTTCATCATTGGAGGATATGCATCGACCTCTTTTCATGATGATGAGGCACCAGTATCAGCATCAGCAGCACCCCTCTTCCACCTATTACGACAATTTTGTCAAATGGCTTCGGGGGGAATATCTCATTGCCAAATATGGACTTATAGTACAAAAGGCCGTGATGGAACATCCAGAGCTACGAGGACATGAGTATGGGTTGAACACCACCCACAATAATGTAAGCATTCGACGTCAATTGCCATCGGTAAACACTGTCATTCAAGCGTTCGGGATGCATAAATGGAATCGAAACAAAGCTCCCATACCTTGGAATGAAGAGATAGGTGGCGATATCAATTCGACGGACAGTAGTAGTATCAGCATCGAATACATTATTCACAACAAACTTGGCGGGCAGATTAAACACGCAGGTCCATTGAATGCCTACTTTGAAATGAAAAAACTCTGGGGAAGCACTCGAAGAGGAATCGGTGGATCAGGAAGAGGGGACACTTGCTACGAACTATGGACGAGGGAATATATCTTTGGATTGGCTCAATATTTATTAGATCGCATTGCAGAAATGGATCGTGAGCGGCATGTTCCTATGGAAACAATTGTTTTGGATGTTGGTGCAGGGGATGGAAGGTTGTCGTACTTTCTCCGACGTGCCATGGAGGAGATACGCCTCGGCACGAATGATTCGATGACAGCACCAACTGAAACAAAACATCGCATTCTGGAACAGGATGGGACATTGCAATCGTCCTCATCATCCAACCCAGATCCCGAACTGAACGCAGCCAAACAGTTAACAACACTTCCAACGATTCTCGCCACAGATGATGGGAGTTGGAATAGTAGTCTGATAGGTCGTTTCAATCTCACTCTGTTCTCATCATCACACCATTCCAATTTCCATGTTGAACAATTATCAGCTATTGAATCTATTGAAAAATATGGACCCACCGGGGAGAATTATACGAATAGGCGATTGATCGTAGTCTGCAGTTGGATGCCACCTGGAAAAGATTGGACTGCAGACTTCCGACGGCCCATTGAGAAAGATGATGACAATGCAATCATATGCGAAGACGGCAATAGAAATGATGCGGTGGGTGATACTACAGCCACAGTTAGAAGATTAGTAGACGAATACATATTGATCGGAGAAGCAGATAATGGAACATGTGGGCACAATTGGTATACGTGGGGAAATCTTGACTTCAATACTTCGAATGCGTCTAGTCATGGCAGTATGGATGCTATTGCACCCTATTTAAGAGATGGGTACCATCGAGTAGATTTGTCGGAATTATCGGTGTTGCAATTTTCGAGATTTGACTGTCAACGAAGCAGCGAGAGCAAAACTGTTAGTTTTCGACGATTTTAAGAATCACATACCCAGACGAGATAGAGTGATGCCATCATCTTCGTCGTGCAGACGTGTCGTAATCGACGAATAACATGAAGAGTATGCAATGCAATATGGATGGGAACCTTAGGCTTGACAAAAATGTTCACAATATTTTGTTTTACTGGCATATTCTGATAATGCGAGGGGCCTATCGACACCGGCAACACGTTTCAGAATCATAGTGTAAGAGTGGATGCATCAGAAACGGTTACCGCGAAAGTATTCTAGCATTGCTTTCCATCGATTAGGAGATATGTGCACGAAACAGATGAGACGTACTGTTTAGGGAAAGAGAAAGAAAAGAAAGTATGCATACTCACCTTGATTGCAGTCTCAAATCGAGTGGAGAGTGCATAAGTGACATAGTAACCCACACACAAACTTAGTGTCTTAAATTGTGTTGCTACATAGTCCACATATGGAGTTGTTCTTACACCCTCCGACACTCCTAAGAGCAACAAGCCAACATGCATCAGTCCAGTGTTAGGGAATTTGAATGTATGACAACTCCAGTAACACCCAAGATTTGATATGGAGTGGCATTTCGATCCAATACAGGCGCAGTTGCCATGGTTCCCATCTTCCCACCATGATACAAGAGAAATGGCTCTATCTACTCATCAAAATCATCATGTTTGTTGTCAGTGACTGCCACTGCAAACAGTTTGTTACAATAGCTCAGCGTAGACAAGAGGTCCGCTGATGCATCCCCGTGAAGGTAAATCCCCAGTCTATCCCACAAGCAAAGTTTGTTGATGCTCTTACATGAATCATTTCCATGCCGTATGCGAAAAGGTTTGTTCTTCTACTGAAATTAGCAGCAAGTTCTCCTGTCTGTTCTGTCACAGAGCTAATAAACTTGCTTGATCTCTTTCAGTCTGTCAAGATTATGTCTGTTGAAAGTATGGTAGCACTATTGCATCGAGACAAGTCTTGACTCATTACTGTCATTCCAGAGAGATGAAATGTCAAGTTGAATACAAACTGTACATTTTCTCAAGCAATTTGTTGGCTTCAACCATTTGCCGACCTCTCTGCTTGCAACAGATGAAGTTCAAATACTGATCAGCTGTGATAGTCAGATTTTATCTGATATTGGTGGTCTTACACACACAATGCAGATGCAAGGAGAGTAGTAGCTTCATAGACTAAATCAGAACATTTGCTGGCTATCAATGTGAAGATAGTGTTCTGCACACCATCAATCCCAAATATTGTGTCTTTGCATCAAGAATATTCCACTCATTAACATCAGCCAACTCTATATATTCTCACCTCTGGCCTTAACAATAGGCATTGTAAAAACTACTACAGCATCATTCAACAGTGGTTTTGTTCTTTTTCAGACTCAACCGACAACAAACTTAATAGAGCAACTTCAATCAATAGAGCAAGAGCAGATGCTATGGCAACTACATGGGGTAACGTCCAATGGCATTCTGTGCAGCCAATGCTTTCATTTGAGCCCATAGTTGCAAGAGACAATTCTGACATGATATCACAACAGCCACGTTCGCTGTATGGCTTCCCTTCATCTGAAAAACATGAAAAGAATTAAATGAGAGAAATGTTGTGAATGGTTCCATGAGCAAATAACATGTGTACTCACATGCATTGTTTTGCCACAATTTGGTTGGCACAGTACTATTTGTGGGGCAAAACTCAGGCATAAAGCTAGTGTAAGAATTCATGTCATTGCACAGACCGCATGTGGCATCCTCACCTTCTCCAAGAAATCTTGAAGCATCGAGCTAACACTTGTTAAATTTATACAAGGGCAACCATCGATTGACAACAACTCCATTGCCCATTCACAGAACCATAGGGCATAGTGCTTGGTGGTGTTTTGCAATGAAGTGCTTGGTGAAGTAGCCGACAAGGTTCTCCTGGCCTGGGTGCCATGTGATGTTGAAGTTTCTGAGAGCAACTTGGTCTGTGACATGGGAAAAATGCATTTCCATGATTCATGACCATTGCTTTTTTACGGAGTCATTTGTGATTCCCACTGTAGTGACATTATTGCAATGGACTGGGGTAGGGAGTTGTTTGTGCCCTAGTTTTTCTAAGGCATGTCGTAGAATTGTGCCCTTGTGTTTGTTGTAAAATAGAGCACCAAGCATGGCTTCTGCTGCTGATGTGACAACAAATTTGCAGATGCTGGCGTGGATTTGTATGGGGCCATTGATTGTGATGGGTTTGCCATTTTGGGGCAGACTCCTCATGAAGTATGAGCCTCCAAGGCAACTTTGTGCTCTTGGTTCCATCAGA
>JALLBB010000670.1:0-13006 GCA_036939735.1 Discostella stelligera
TTATATCTTTTATTGCCTTTTGTTGTCAAGCATTATACTTTTGAAACAATGATTTCTGATCTTCCTTCTATTATATACTGTCAAATTTTGCACCCTTCCTTGTTTCTCTCTTAAATCAAGAAGATTTGAAAACATTTCACTTAAATATTATATCTTTTATTGCCTTTTGTTGTCAAGCATTATACTTTTGAAACAATGATTTTTGATCCCCCTCCCAAATACGGATTCTAGTATTATGATTGTTATTTCCACTTGTACATGATGATTCGTGACTATTAATACTTGCCACAATTATGACATGGAGGGGATAGGCAAGCTACCAGCGACATATGTGACTGCAATCTTAGAGGTTAAGAAAATCTCATGGATGCATGCAATGCCAGTGTCTCTTTCTTTTTTTCTCCAAGCCTGCTCAGTTTTTAGACAGTAGAGTATCTATAAGAGAAGTAGATGATGTGATTCATAATGCATAATGCTTGAAAGGAAGTGCAATTTTTTGGATAGCTTTTTACACAGGGGCACACACAGACATCATTCAAGCAATGCAGTACTCATGATAAAGTGCTGATTCTTATTACTTGACAGGATGAGGCTCCATTTTTTCAGATGAGGGATGAGTGATAGTGATGCTGGCTTTGCAGATTCGATCCCGCCATTATTCTTCTTCTCCAGATGGCTCTGATTCTGATTCGGGCTGTTCTGACAAAAACCACGATCCATTGGGGCCATCTATTACACACCAACACCGTATCGTACACACCATTTTGAGCCTGTTGAGCCACCACGGTCATGGTAGATATTATTGCCTCTATCCTTCGCCGCACCAACAGCTCTGAATAAAGCTGAATAACTTATTCTTTAGCGCAAACTGAAAATATTAGATGAAAAGAGAAAGAGCAGTAGCAGTATCATCGTAGATATTATTATTATGTCAACTCAATCCAAGTCAACCAAATCCTCGTCGTCGTCGTTGTCGGCGGCAACAAGCGACCGGAATAAAAACCTGTTAGCCGCGAAATCGGTCCTCGGTCTCATTGATGTTGCCTCGAATGCTGTGGATGCCAATGCGAGTAATAATGATACGTTGTCATCTACGACAACTGCTGTTAAAAGTGATGCTAACAGCACTCCTGGCAGTTCCTTAACAGATTTGAGCACCAGCAGCACTACTTGTTCACCGACGCTTGCAAGAGCACGCGACATCACTCGAACCGTTGTCAATCCATCGAGAAGTGTCGCTTCTGCGTCACCATCACGATCATTACGCACAACAGCAACAGTAACAACAAGAACATCTTCCTCCTCAACGACCACTAAAACAACACCATCTACCAACCGTAGTAGCGGGAGTAAACATTCGCTCGTCCACAGTCTCTCGGACACAGCACGCTTCGAAGCTCGTCAGCGTTCTGTGGACGGTGGGTATGATCACATCAGAAGTAGCAAGAACAATAGTGCAGTCACATTTGCATATTTACCACAAAATTCGGGAGGAAGTAGTGAAAGACGATCTCTTCGCGGCGATGTGAACGCTTCCGAGGCGAAGTCAGTAGTTGATTATGTATCACAAACTTCGGGGGAGAGCGAGAGAAAATCGTTAGCATCATCTTCATCGTTGTCCATACCATCCTCAAGAACATCAAAGGCAACAAGCAGAGACGATAACAATCGAATGCCTTCGGATGGATCCATCTACGACGTCAGCACCTTGGAGGAAGGATCGGAATACGATTCATTGACTGCGAAACCTTTTGCCACACACACGACACGGGAAAGTATTAGAAAGAGTCTTCTACATAACACTAGCAGCACTAGCTTCTCCGAAGGAACTGCTTCGTCAAGCAGAAGTAGCATTACGATTGGTCGTCGCAGTCGCATCAACAACAAGAACAACTCGATTAGCTCCTCCAACACTTTGAACAGTCCACGGATTAGAGAATCAGTCACAACCAACTCCTCTCAATTATCCGAAGTATCCTCAAACTCAGTGTTTGTACCCCAGCGTTTCGAGGAGGTACGATCTCTCCTTATGGCGGTTACGCCACTTCAACTTGAGGGCCTACTGCGGGAGATATTTGAGAATAGTAATGGAAATAATGATAATCATCCTTCGTCGTCGACGTCGCGGCAGTTGCTTCCCAAGGGATGGAAGGGCACTGCCAAAAAGTCAAAGTCACGTGGATTTCGTAAAGACGCATACTTGGCGGAATTGACCCTTGATGAAATCAAACGGTATACTTCCGATAAGAATATTCATGGAATGGAGGAGTGCGCAACACGCGAGGAGGCAATGGACTTGATTGCATTTGAATTTGAACATTTGGTGAGCGGGGTTCGTAGTGGATCATCTCTCCATGAGAGTGGTAGCACTTCGTCTTCCTTCATGGATGGACACTATGAGAATGAGGGACTAGACCAAAGTTATCAGGGAAGTTTCATGAGCAATCATGACTCCGCGATGCAATCATTATCGTCATCATTCGTAGAAAGTCAGACCAATGACAATTCCATGGAAAACAGCAATACTACCATCAACATTACCAACGAGATGACTAATTTGCGCAGTACCCTGCGTGCGTGCACGCTTCCCGAGCTTCGCTTTGTTGCGGAACGCATGGAACTTGATGTCGATACGACAAATCGCTTGAATAAGAGTGAACTTATACTGTTGATTGAAAATTCTGTGCCGGGGATGATGTCTGAGTTGGAGCAGGATAGTACTACTGTAGGCAATAGTGTTGTGTCAGATTCAACACCGCGGAGAATGCATGAAGAGTATTCGATGTCGCAGAATCAAATGCACGATGATGAAGCGGGGGATAGTCAAGTGACTAACGACAACTACTACCAGAATGTGCCCCAAAATGAAGAAATCTATAATGACGACAACTTTTACAGCATCAGGGAGGGGGATTCTAAATATCGCCGAGTTCAATTCTCAAATGAGTGTAAGCGTGATACCTCCCACATGACTCCCCAGGGTAGTTGGAAACATAACTCTCCCACCGATTATTACGATATCGAGCATGGGTATGATGATGAGGATGATAATGATAACGAAGATCCAAAACCTGTTCGTGACAAAGCCAAAAGAAAGAGAAAGAAGGACGGCAAGAAGAAACAGCGGAGGCGAGCTTCTCGAATGCGTCCATCTTCTTCGATATCCGAATCAATCAGAAATATAAAATCACTCGAACTGTCATCACTGAGCAAAAATCCGTGGAAAGTGGGTGGCGTACTCCTATTAATTATTGCACTGGCGATTGGTCTAAGTGTTGGCTTCACGAGAAAAGACTCAAATTCTGTAGAGGATGAGGATTTATCAAATCCATTCATTACGGATCCGAGCGACCCGTTCTTCCAAAAACAATTAAACGAAGGGACGAAGACTGTTATGCCATCAGCGCGACCTTCCGTGAAAACTACCGATATTTACGAGGGAGTATCGCCACCGACAGAAGATGCATTAGCTGCACTATTTTCCTCCCCGTCGGCAATGCCCGAACTAAATTCAGTTGCACCAACATCTTCAACTTCGACCTTGGATTTATTGTCTGCGTCACAAAGTCCTGTCGTGCCCATCAAAGTGGGTATCATAACGAATAGTCCGACGCTATTAGATGCGGCTGGCAGTCACCCCCCAACTCACTCACCAAGCGCAACAGTTACTACCGTTACTACCGCTGACGTAGCAAATACTGCTACTCTCGCGCCGACTGTGCCGTATCCCTTACTTGGACCGTTTGATGAATCCGGTATGAGAATAATACTCTACGGTGTGTCTGAATTATCTGATGATGGTAGCACACAATGGGAGATGTTAACTGCTGCCTTTATCAATCAATTCTTCAATAACGATGTCAAGGGCGAGGATGCAGTGCAAAACATTGTATTTGACGTGGTCGCTAGTGTTGGAATCAAGAGAACTGACGAATGGAACGCTGGTAGGCGTAGTGTGAGAGAGCGCCAAGGTGGTAGCACTAGCGCAGGTGTGATCATCACATTCACTACTACACTGAGTTACCGCAGTCTCAGCTCAGGTATCGATACGAAAACGATTGCCGAACATCCTTTCTTGGATGAGGAAATCAGGTTGCAGTATTTTAATTGGCTGATTGATAACAATGCCGTCGCTCATATTGGACAGATATTGGGCATTTCACCCGTTTTCTACGGAGATGATTTTCCTGACACTCCTTCCTTAGCAGTGACTACGACATTAGCGCCATCGCAAAGCTCGGCGCAAAATCTTCCTGAAGTGAGCTTTCCTATAATGGAACATTCCCCGACGCAATTCCCAACGACAGTAGTTGATAGTTCAGCACCCTCGGCGATGCAAATGGTGACGCAGGAACCTACTTTTCAGACTAACGCGGTTACATCCGAACCATCCCTCCTGTTACCCGAGCAAGAAGCAACCCTTCATCCTGCAACTCTGAGTCAACCTGCGGCAGTAGTGTCACTAACCCCCACTGTGCTGACCAACTCGGTTACATCCGAACCATCACTCTTGTTATCCGAGCAAGAACCAACCAACTATCCTGCATCTTTGATTCCATCTACAGCAGTAGTCAACACGCCTGAGCCAAGTCCATCAATTACTGACATGCTTACCTTAGAGCCGACGCCCTTGCTTTCTGGAAAGGGAACGCTAACACCGTCTTCTACTTCTGCAACGACGACTGTTCCGAGCCCATTGCTTCCTGTGTCGGAGGGACCATCGCTCTCAATGAAACCGAGTTCCAAATCTTCAGGAAGATCGACGGTAGTCAACACGTACTCTCCCGTGGGAAGCCCAAGGTCAACAGGCGCGTATGTCATCACATCCGATCCAACGGCAACAAAGTTCGCAAAAAGGCTTACTGAATCTTGTGAGGAGTTCCCAACGACGGATCCAATTTGTCCGCTGTTAGCCGAATATGAATGTTGTCAACCTATGTGTGCATGGGACTCCAGCAGCATTCGTTGCTCATATGCCGATGAAAGCAGTAGAAATGAGCTGCACTGGAAGGGAACCACTGAAATTGGTCAGACGCACGTAGTCAAAGCTGTGGACGAAACAAGACATGCCCCAAAGGTGATTGCACAAAGGGAAGCAGAATTGCTATTCACTCCTGGTGTGTATGTGGAACGTAAATTACGGCTGCATGAAAATCATTCCGTTACGGCTGAATCAACGCCACAAAGGTTAGAATCCGACGCGGTAGTTTACCTCATCAAGGACGACGATGGCAAGCCGATTCTCGACGCTGGTGCCCAACGGCTTGTTGACGGATCCAAATCAGTGTTCTCACTACAAAAAGACACTCCAAATATTGGAATTCTTATCAATTTGAGTTCCTTGCGCCTTGTCGAAGAGGTATCGATTGTTTTGCATGTTGACTCCTCTCTGGAAGGCGCGCGACTCGGTCTACACTATGACGATGGGCGCAATCAAGATGACGATGACAGCTTCCGAATACCGCGGGGCGGTTGGGAATTCTTTGAGAATTGTACACAACCTCTTCAGGGTCAAATTTCTTTCTCGTTTCCGAAACGTCAGGCTAGGTACGTCCTGATTACTTTGGAAGGTGGAAGACCTTCAAAATCACATTGGGGGTTGAGTAACATTGAAATTTCAGGAAGGCTTGATGGTCTATCACCTCATTCGGCACCGAGTAGCAGAGGTCATGATGCCAATTTCGTACCCATGACTAGAAGTATCGATATTGATTATGCCGCAACTAAGACGGCATCTTTCATCCCACTTCGATCCTCAAATGTACGCGTTGCCGTGTACACTTCTTCGGGAAATCTCATCGGCGTGAAGAAAGTTCGTGATCCATCGAAGCAGCGTGCAATTTTGGATCGTCAACAGTCAAATCAAGTTGATGCTTACTCAGAGTCGATTTGGTCAGTGACGCTTCCTTATAACTGGGTAGACGAAGGGCACATTATATTGATAGGTTGTATCGACAATAGAAGGCCGACAGAGCTACTAGTACACCGACTAGAACTGAATGATTTGGCCCAATTCAGTGAGCACACTGTCACGAGGTAAGTTACTGCAACCCACTTTGGTTGGTATAGTTGCTTGACTTCTGCTAACGTGATGGCTCTTGACTACACAACAGAACAAAACTTGCCATTTTTGGTGACAATTCGCATGTAGCGAGGTTAGAGTCCCACACTCATGAAGCGAAACGCCTTGCTCGTAATTTGTATTCAGTTGTTCCAGTTGCGGAATTGAAATGGGCGGACACAGATCTATGGCATTTGCCGTATCTTATAGTGATGGGGAAAGAAGGACCTGTTCTCGTCAACAGCGAAGAAGAGAGACGTTCCGCCACTGAAGAGGGTACTGAAATATCCTGGTCTATCATGAAAAATGAATTGACAATTAGACACTCGTTGGCCCAGACTGGCTTTGGTCTGTCAATTACATCTGAATCGGGCCAAAACTCTCCATATGCCTCCGGTACGAGCGTTTTCATGGGTTGGTCATTGAGTAAGCAGAGCGGCGGTGGTGAATTGGATTGGGAGGATCTTGGCTACTGGGATACCCTTGCAGCTGCAGCGTGGACTGGATGGTGTGCACTGAAAGCAGGCGATGAATGTTCAAATTATTTTGTCCATGAGCTGGGTCATGCTCAGTCAATGGAACATTTTGATAAAGGTACAGCCGTGAAATGGGGGATTGAAGATGAGTACCCAAGGGATGGTCAGCACATGTCTCACCATCCCTGGGGCTTTGACTCAGTTGAGCGAAAATTTCGAACGCTGTTCGACTTTCAAGGAGATGGTAAGCTAGATCCCTTGAACGGAGCTGGGGAAGATCCCTCATCTGAACACTGCTTCTCCCAATACACACCATATCAAGCCCAAAAAAGCCAAGAATGGGCACATAATACTCCGATTTTGCTTTCAGCAGCATCATCTTCTGTGCCCATTGACGGCGCTTACAAGTTTAATCGATCTGCACACAGATACGTGCCACTTACGGGATCGCTCCTGACCGACGCAGTTGGCGAAGATGCGATGCAGCCACTAAGGGTGGGAGTACCTGTGGTCTATATCATGGGTACTATCGGCCGAGATGATAAGGTATGCCAAATCTATCCGCCATTTAGATCTAGACTGGGGAATACATTCAAATTTCCAGACCCATTCTCTTCGGACCTACCTCCAGCATTCTTTGGCTCGGCGTATTACATCGAAGTCAACTTTATTGATGGAACAAGCGTCAGGGGGCTGATTGCTGTAGAAAAGGATTTGAATACAAAATCATTGAAATTCTTTTCATTCAACGTTGGGTTAGATCTCCTCCCAATATCAGTTGGACTTTATCGTTTCACAGACAAAGCTTATCCCGAGGTTTCATCCCATAGTGCGAAAGAGCTACTGTATCTTCGACCGCTCGAATTTCCGCCAGGCAACCCATTGGAGGGTGCACCACCTCTGTTGCGGGTTGGAAGAGGTTGGCTTGGTGGCTCTACCACCGTTATTCTGGATAGATTTTGTGTTACTGCAGATGATTGTAGCTCTGATCGTTACAGTATCGAGTGGCGGGCTGATGTCGGAAGTCAAAATTTAATGTACAAGGCGTCTCTCACGCCGGAACCCCAAAATCTGTTGGGTGCAACTGTCTTTAAAGTGCCGGTCGTGAGACAATGGGACTCTAGTAGAGAGTATAGCATCACAGTATTGATTACTCGCTTCAGTAGTAGTGGTGCACGGTCGCTGCCTTTACTGGACTCCCCGCCAGACGACAGTTCAGATGATATTGATGTAACGCACTCTCTAAAGGTTGTCGCGCCATGGGAGATGAATGAGTCAATCCCTGGAGGAACTTATCATTCAATTCCTGGTGTGCTTAAGGTATCGGCTGAAGCTGTTGGGTCCGCCAGCAATATCATTGACATTGACATATCTTTAAGTCTCAGTACAATCACGGAACAACCAACTTCGTCCCCGAGCAAACTGCCGGCAGCAGGTCCGTCCCAGAGTCCAATTCAAGTGCGATGGTATATTGACTGGAGACTTTTCACGTGCGTCACTGATGGTGAGTCGACAGAGTGGGCGCCGGCGTATGTGTCAAAATTAGAGTGCTGTGAAAGCCACATGGGGTATGACGTCAACCTCTGCCTTGGCAATTAGTGAGATGAAGTGTATTACCATTCGTATCCACCTCGCTTTAGCCTTCCTGTTTGAGCAGCACTTGAATAAAGATCCCGCAGTATTCGGCACGTAGAAGACCAACCAGATATGGACGATGACGTCCACTCTAATGAAACTTTGAAGTCCAAACAGGAGGACTTGCAACGTCGTTTTAAATTTTACGGGCTTTGTTGCAAACGTCCTTGAAGCTGATTCGATAAATTCAATTGTTGATGGGTAATGCACAACCCTCTTATCAAGAAGTTGCCAAAGGCGACGAGGCCTCGGGTTGGCTTTTCAGCCTGCTTGACTTCTGCGACGAAAAGACAAGATCACGTTGCCTCTTGCTCACGCAAAGGTACTACAAAATTCTTTCGAGTGATGCATGTTTCAGATGGCGTTTAGAGCGGCTTCACATCGAGAAGGGCGTATATTTCTCAACCGTACTACCAACACATCAAACTTGGAGATCACTTTATCTAGAGCTTCATAAGAAGCGCTTTATATGGGATGCAGAAAGTTGCGATGCAGGAAACTGTGCAAAGGATGATACTGAACAATTTAACGTATCAGTGTACGCAAGATTCAAGCCTCTTTCTTCAGGAATAAAATCTCTTGGTCGCAGCACTACTCTCCCTCTTCACCAGCGACTTGCTTTGATTCGGATTGACCAACACCTTGATTCTAATAAAGATGCATTAAGAGTTTTGAAAGACCAAGGGGGGTGGTTCAAGGATCGATGGAAAGAAATCGAAAAGTTGTCAGGAGAAAATTTTGATACACCGGGCGACTTGAGGCAGCCAGAAATAACAGCTGGAGTTAAGAAGATAGACGCAAAAAATGCGAGAGTTGTTGTCTTGGACCCAACCAAAGGCCTCCGGGAATTTCAGTTCGATGGCGTGTTGAACGAAAATGCCTCACAAAGGGATGCATACGATTTTTCAACTCGAGCTCTAGTCTCAGATGTCATTAATGGAGTAAGCGCCACCTGTATAGTGTACGGACAAACTGGAAGTGGGAAATCATTTACAATGTTTGGAGCATCGGAAGTGCGAGGTTCATCTATTTTTAGTGGTATTGTCCCTCAGGCCTGTTCTGAGATCATGTCAGCAGTGCACTCTCGCAAGAAGTCATTGAACCTCGATATAGAATGCACAGTTTCTGTTAGCTTTGTGGAAATTTACGGCAATGATATCCTTGATTTGCTAGGTCAGGGTAAGAGGTGTGGCACAAGCAAAGCGTCAGCGCAAAGATGCATTTTGGATGGCAATGTAGAAGTTGTCGTCCAAAGCTTAGAGCACATCATGCGTTTGATGAGCGAAGGAGAGGCACAAAGGAGAAAAGCCTCGACGGCAATGAACTCAAGATCATCCCGCGCTCATAGTATCTTTATCATTTCACTGAAGCAAAAGTGCATAAACTCAGGAAAGAGTATATACAGCAAATTATTCTTGGCTGATCTTGGGGGCTGCGAGCACACGAAAAAGAGTAAACTCGATGCAGGCCAATCGAAGCATATTGAGGCGTTGAAGAGGAAAACATCTAACAATGAGTTAACGTCCTCTGAAGTGACAGATACCCAAAATAGCATGGGATTTGTCAAGAGCGATCGAATGCGGGAAGCAGTGTACATTAATCTTGGCTTGATGGCGCTCAATTCTTGTGTAAAAGCACTTTCTCGGGGGCGTGGATCACACGTTCCATACTCGAACAGCAAGCTGACCATGATACTTTCTTCTGGATTAGGAGGCAATAGCAAAACTTCAGTCATTGTGTGTGCGTGTCAGGAGGATCAACATTGCTCCGAAACAATAAATGCACTCAAGTTTGGCCAATCATGCAGACTGGTTTCTAATGTCGTGAGAACACAGGCAGATATGCTTGGGGACCTCATGAATGATTTGGAAAATGACATTGCTGCTTGCGAAGAGCGCATTCGGAAGAACGAAAGATGGATAGTTCATGAGGAAAAGCGAACCGACATTCTCGCCGAGAAGGGTACTATAGAGGCACAGGGATTGGGTGGGATTGAAGTAAAAAAGACTGCTATTCTTGTGGGAGCGGAAAATGAGAGGAAGCTGCTTCACAGATTACTCCTTAAGAAATCTCAACTTAGCGGATCTGCCAGAGATGTAAGCAAAATGAGTGCAGGCAAGTTTGGTACTAAAAAATATGGTGGTCATGTTGGTTTTGGTAGTGCTCACGAATACGGGCTGGGAAGCAAGTTCTCACTAGAAGACGAGAAGGAGAACTACCGCTTCAATGAAACACCCCAGGAAGATTCTGTTCCAGACGCAGTGCGATTTCCTAAAGAAGAATCGAAGAACAAGGCATACATGGGAATTTCGGCGTAAGGGTGCAGAAGAGACTGCGCACGTGAACTCCTTCTTCAACATGTGAGAATGTTGCATAACTGCATTATTACAATATAGCAACAGAGGTTCGACGACAGTTTAGAAGGAATTTCTGCGTAGACTTATCTTATCATTCATACACCTAACTATTGGACTTGAAACGGAACAAAACATCATTGAGCAACACGTTATCAATCCTCTCCTTTGCTAATATACTCAAGCAGATCAATACGTGTCACTATTCCGCTAACGACGCTCTTCGTGATGAATGTCATGGTCTCCTTCTCTGACTCTGAACTTCGAGCTCCTGCATTGTCGCTGTCAGAGGAGGGACTCTTTGTTTTGTGACCAGCAAAACATCGCTGCTCAGTGACAATCAACGCTGAGGTAATGATATCCAGTGAAAATTTATAAATGCGTCATCAGTAACTTTCTCCATCCAGTTCTCAAGACGAAAAAGGAAGAGTATCGAAGAACTCACCGTAAGCTTCGAAGTCCAAGGCAGACGCCAAGTCTGACAACGTGGAACCCACTCCAAGTCTTCGGAAAGTCTTGTAAATCACTCCAGAGTCAGCCACGGACGCATTGGGTTGAGCTCGTCCGCTGATGATCATTCTTGACATGTTCCCTGAGTATCAAAGCAAAAAGTAAGTGATGTGATCATGTTGCATGACATCCTAGTTTGCATACAGGGTTGTACCTTCCGTCACCACACCCAAAATATCACCTTCCTCATCGATGACTGGTACCATATCAAATCCCTCTCGTTTGAGCAATGCAATCGCGTCCTTGCATTTCACTCCAGACGAGATAGTCAAAGGAGTGTTCAACTCCAAATCGCAGACTCGTTTCGTTGCCCACCAACTTCCATATTGTTTCTTCTTGATTACATCCCCATCCACAAACTCGTGATTAATCATCCACTAATCACTCAGCGCCTTCGTCGTGTAATTTCGAACAGAGTCGGGCAATATTACCACACAATTTTGTCCCTCGGCAAGAGACGATGCAGCTTGGATGGCAGCACTGACGGCGGCACCAGAGGATCCCCCACACAGCAATCCCTCGTCACGAATGAGACGTCTCATCATGACTAAACTTTCCACATCGTTCGACTTGTACCAGACATCGACGAGTTTACGATCCAACACGCCTGGTATGAAGTCGTAGCCAATACCCTCGACGTGATATGCTCGCAACCTACCTGGATCATTCAAACTGTCGGGCACGGCCAGTATCGAACCGACGGGATCGACGCCCACAATGGTCACATTGGGATTGTGTTCTCGTACCTTGGCCGCAATGCCCGATATGGTCCCGCCCGTTCCGGCCCCGGCAACAATCATGTCGATTTTCCCATTTAGTTGTTGGAGTAATTCACTGGCGGTTCCATCGTAATGTGCAAGCGGATTATCGTGATTAGTGTACTGATCCAGGATGTGCGAGTTGGGAGTTTCTCGTTGCAATTTGCGTGCAATGGAGATGTGTGAGTCGGGGGCATCCTGGGAGAAGGGGAATGGAAGGAAAACAATGAAGCTCAACCAATCCAATGAGAACTAAATAATATCAAGTTTTAGTAACCATGAAGCTACTCACCCATGCTGCCTCCGTTGGCGTCCTAACGATTTGTGCCCCCAAGGCTTTCAGTACATCCACCTTCTCCTTGCTCATCTTCTCCGGTAGCACAATAATACATTTATATCCCCGAACTGCCGCACCCAAGGCAATCCCAATACCGGTATTCCCGCTCGTCGGCTCGATCAATGTGTCGCCAGGTTGGATCCTACCCGCCTTTTCGGCAGCTTCAATCATTCGTAGCGCAATGCGATCTTTGACCGATCCACCCGCATTGAAGAACTCGCACTTGGCGTAGAGATTGCATTTGAGCGAGGAGGATTGTGTGATCTTGTTGAGTTTCACGAGGGGCGTGTTCCCAATGGCCGAGAGGATGGTTTCGAAGGGCGGAGGACAGTGGGAGAGATTGGGCGATGGACCGGTGGATTGAGCGACGAAGGATGGCGGCTCATTGACTGTGACAGAGGTGGTGGTAGCGGTGGCAGCGGCTGGTGTCATGGTTCATATTACACCGTATAGTTACTACTACTACTTGCGAAGAAGTCGTAGTACTATTATTGTGCGAGAACAGCAGAACCAGGCAGAACAGATTCGGAGAATCACATTTCCCGCCAAATATTTATTGCCAAAATCATGGTTAGTGTACGTACTGTAAGTTTGACTTCAAGTGCAACCCCTCAAAAATCCAGTTTCCGAGATTGGTGAATTTAGACTTGTGTACTTAACAAACATTGTTCGGCATGATAGGAAGGTGATTCCTGCTGAGAGTGTGCTCAAACATTGGATATTCAGTAAGATATGGTCATTCATTGGTACTTAGAAAAGGAATTGGATTTAACAACTTTTGATTTTAAAAATGCTTAGTTATTTGAAACAAGAGCAATGCTACCGATCTAATCATCGAACCCCCAAAGGGGCAACCTTTCTTCTCCGGCTGTGGT
>JALLBB010000671.1:0-12978 GCA_036939735.1 Discostella stelligera
GCCATTCATCAAAATACAAGAGTACTAAAATAGTCATTCATCGAGATGCATTGGACGATGATTCCGGCGAGCGATGAATTCTGGATGAATGAATGGAACAGAGCAAGAATATCCGGCTAACACTAAAAGCGGTTCATTCATTTTTCGTAAGGTAATGAGCCTACCCAATTTTAAAAATTAATTCTGAATGAATGAACGACGCGATGAATGAACGAGAAAAAAATCCGGCTAACTTGGACCCTTAGCACCGGTGATACGGTAGGAATCAATAGAAGGTCGTGCTGGCGATCTTGTTGCCAAACATGCAGCATGTTGTAAAGCAGCGGCAGAAATATAAATAATCCCACGCACCATATTATCATCACCGAACAATTATTTCACCATGGTAAGAGGCAAAGTCCGTACCTCAGATGCTTAAACGTCCAAACTACTTCGTCTTCGCGTTAGATTCGAAGGGAATCGTCGGCTTGGTCCGGCTTCCAAACGGCGGTTGCTCAACCCAACGGCTAGATTTTTATCTCGGCCTCGGAGTGCAGAAATTGTTCGCATTGTCTACATGCCACTTCTTACCTTCTTCATTTTACTCTTTAGGAGGCTGGAAAATTAGTGGCAGTAATTGGAGATGAGGTGGGTATTGGTAATATCGCAGATTCCGTATTATTTTGATACTTCCCCCCTTGTCTCATGTTCATGTTCTTGCTTGTTGCACTCTCTCGCCACACTTTATAATAGGACACGGTAACCGGCTTCCTCCTCGCAGGGATTGGTCATCGAACAGCCGACTCATGCAACTTCCTTACGGTGAAGCAGGACACCAAAACCGATGTTGTCGAAAGTACTCTCAAGGCATTCACTCAACGGGATGATATTGGAATTATTCTCATTAATCAACATGTAGCGAACAATTTGCGTCACATATTGAAAGATTATAATCAAACGATCCCTACTATTTTGGAAATCCCGAGTAAGGAGCATCCGTATGATCCAGAGCAGGATTTTATTATGCAGCGTGTGAATATGTTCCTGGGAGGAGGTGCATAAACTATGACCTTGTTTTATGGAGTGCATTGTGTGGGAGACATCAACTAGATTATTTTCTAGCGGTACTGTAGGCACAATGTTTTCATTAATGTGAATGTGGGGGGAGCATGATGCCTTTCCTGAGAAACTGAAGTAACATTCTTTAAGTGTAGCGGTTCACCGCGTGACTAGAAATGAATGTACGTCTCTGACAAAAACATTAAACGCGTTCTTGAACTGAAGACGAACAAACCTCCCCTCTTTTCCCTCTGCGGCAACTTTAGATAACATATCAGGCTTAATCAACTCCTCGAATGCATCGTGCAATCGACGTTGTTTCTCGTCGGATCCCAGCTGCTTTGAAATGACATGCACCAATCCAATGAACTGTTGGAAATCAATGGCCGCCAACGGCAGCAATGCAACGCCCGCAGGCTCGATACGATCCCAAATCACTGGTTGAAATATCACCTCTTTCATCAGGCGATTGCTGCAGTTTTCAAATATGTCAGCATGTGTTGACAAGTGAGGGGCGAGAGCTTGGGTTCTCAGATGCTCCCTGGCAAGTGATGCCAAACCTTGCAAGGAACTCTTTGCGACGAGTGGATCCGAGTGACTCATACCAAATAGGAGGGACTCCAAAAGGGAGTTAAACAGATCAAATGGTAGTCCACATAGTTTTTCGGGGTATGTTTCCACCATGAAACCGACCAACGAGAAGTAGTATTGACACAAGTTGGGAAACTGAAGTAGACCTTGCGTCATCAGGGGCAGTACTTGCTGTAGACCGAAAAAAATGATATCCGTAACTTGGCCAGTTTCTACACCATTCAGCGAACTCGTTGACATGTTGCAAACAATGGTGAAGTCCTTCGTCCCGAGGTGTATGAGCAACTGGATCGCGCACAACACGTCGTTATACTTTTGCTCTTCATCGAACTCCACTTCCACCTCGGAACGCTTGTGTATTGCACGATTTTTGCAATGACGCTCTGAATAGTGCCTCAACAGAGTTGCCGAGGCTGTGAAGAGCTCGATGGATTGTTCTCTCGTCATCATCGCAATGTATTGTTCGGCATAGTCCCTAAATAGTCTCAGCAGTCCTTCGCAAATGGTGAGGTCTTCAGCATAATAGGTCATCAATCCGGATAACTGTGGTAAAGCAGGAGTTATGAAATGGGTGATTCTCTCAGGTTCCGACATTTCTGATGCCAAAACTATCCCACCGTATAGTAATATGAAGAGACAAGCGGACTCTTGCGCATTGGCATCGTCGCTACTCACTTGTTTATTTCTTAACAAACCGATGAAGGCAAAGAGAAGTAGGGAAAGATGAACTTCAAACGCACAAGGCAATGATTCATAAGAGTTCGAACTTACAATAATGCTTGTCCAAGTGCTGAAAATGGGGCCTCCACAGCCCTTAAACAACTGTTCAGCATGGCGTTAGATTTCTCGCAGTGCATCTCGCTACATGCAACAACAACGCACGTGAGAATTTTTGCACGCTCAGCGTAGGGTAAGCGGTGATAGCCCACCACCGCATCGATCAACAAATCAGCACCAACGGCCGTTGACATCGCGGATGACAGTTCTTGCTGCGATGCATTGTGTCTTAATGAACCACACACTGAATGCAACGCTGCTATTTTCTCAAAGGATGGACTGTTTACCATCAGGCTGCGCACGAATGCCCCCTTCTTTGCCAGTGCCAGTAATAACGACGTGGATTCGTCCTGTACCTCCTTCTCCTGTGGCCAGTGACAAAAATACACGAGACATAAAGTCGAGCAGAACGATATCACCGGTTGCGCGATTTCTGGCTTTGAATATGCACTGAAAATCCCTCCTCCAGTGATGTCTCTGTACTCGTCCGAGGATGGGAGGATGTACGCTGGCGCCCATCGATGAAAGAACCACAGCAGTGTCTTAGCTAGCAACGGAGAGAGGCGCGGGTCAGTCGGGTAGGCTGCCACCTTTGTTGCCTGCATTTCCGCGACAGACTGCAATGCCCCTATCAAACTCACAATTGAAGATGCACAGGACTCGCTGCTCTCCCCTCCACGGCTAGGGTGACACGCGTGTACAATTGACTCAGGAATAGAGGGTGTCTCGCCAACGCAATCATCTGTGAGGAGATGACCGATGAAAAGAATGAGTATTCTAGCCTCCTCGAGAATAACAGCCATATCTGGACTCATATCTCCGCCCACTCCAGCCCCATCAAATAACGACAATAATCGTGGCATGCATTGTTGGAACATCTCTGATAACGTCATCATTGACGCTAAAACATTAAGCCGTCCCAAAGATGCGGCCGATGACAACTCGTCATCCAATACAGAAGCGGATATCTCCTCCCTAATTTCGTCTAAATCAGCACCACCCTCCCGTGCAAGATAATGCTCTTCCAAACAGGAAATACGCGAGCGAACCGTGCAGTAACGAGCATACAGAGGAGCAAGGATCGATGATAGTGCACGCGATGCATCCATTGCCTCCTGTCCTCCGGCATCACTTGCGAGCCAATAATCATCAGCCATGGAATCACTACATTGTAGGATCTGCGCGATGGCATCGTTTCTCCAATCTGACCCCTCCATTGCTTCCACATCACCCTCGACACGTTGACACTCGACGAGGCTCCAATCGAGGAGCCATTCTCCGACAGCTCGTAAAGCCGACAGGTACCGATGAAATAATGGCGACTGGCTGAGAATTTTGATACGGAAATTGGCAGTTAAGCGAGAGAGCATGGCGACGAGGTCGACTATCTCGTCGCCCAATTGTTCGAAATGCATCAACACCTCTCCCTGCTGCTGTGGATGTTGGTGATGCAACAATCGTTGCTGATCCAATATCGATTCCAATACATTCAAACATCCATCCATGAGATAATTTGCATACGCTCCTTGTTCACGCTCATCATCGAAAATTGCATTCCCAGTAACAGACGACAATTGCAACAATAGCTGGCGCAGGCGATGGGCCATATGTCCGCGCTCCTCGGAAAACGACGGCGGTGGGGATCCATTATTCTTCATGTCACATTGGTATGAGTGCGACACGCGTACGGCAATGTAGACACGAAACATGGCACCCATGAATTCTGGATTGATTAATATATCCTTCCATTTCCTGGGTGGGCGGAGTAAGAGCGCAGTTCCCACACTGTCGCTTTGATGATTTCTTCGACTACTATTCGCCGCGGGATCTCGACCACTAGCGCCAAATTCCCAGGATAGCACATCGGTCGCGACGTCGATGATGCATGATCCGAGCTCCTCGTTTTGCAGAGACGCCGACGAAGTTCTCCCATTTTCAAGGATGTGCTTTGTCAATGATGCCAATGCAGTCATGGAAGTGCGCATAGCCGCATCGAGGCCACACCACTGCCCTTCCACAACATCATCACCACCACTGCTTCCACATTCAAACACTTTATGGCAGCGACGGTGAAATTCTGGAGGCTGTTCATATCCCCCACCCACACCTAACGAGGCGAATTCTCCCACGAGTAGCTTGACAAAGGTGGCAGACATGGCTGCTTCCTTCTGCGATTTGTAACATTCTGGTATTTCTACACTTCTATACGACGACGACGACGTCGATGCGCGAAAAGCATCGGATAAACGCCCATTCAAGTATTCAAATAATAGTTCCTTCGATCTGTCATCACCCCTGAACTGTATCATGGTCGGGAGGAGAGATGTCATGATTGACTCTAGATAGGACTGGCCATCATCATTGTTTTCTGTCAATGACGATGGATGCGGTCCATCCCTACCGATTCTATCATTATCGTTGTCAGGGATGGTACCAGTCCATCCGCGTTTCCACATGCTTGCGGAACAGCTCAGACAAGCCATGATCACCGACTTTGGCAGTGATCGTCTAGCGCCATGTCCATTAGCATTGTGAACATGAGTAGTAGTTCCAAAACCGTGCAGATGATTGCCGTCACCCAACATTCCCAATCCAACTGCAAATAAAAAATCACGTAAACAACATTTGTAGGACTGCGTTCGATAATTCCACTGGCGTAACGTCGTATGGCGCACGCCCGCTATGCAATGGTAGAGCAGTCTTTCTTCTTCCTCGGCGCGGAGGATACCATGACTGTTGCCGCTGCCACTGCCCGACAACAACTCTAACAGGCAGCGCAAGAATAAATATCGTTCATCGCCCGATTCGCGCAATCGTTCGAGATTGTAATGCACGAGTGCCAGTGAATTCAACGACGGAGGAGGTGGTGGTGTCGCCGATGATGCTACTGGCGGCGAAGATAAGATTTGCAGCAGCTCTTGCGTTGCCCCCTCCATCGCTCAATTAGCAATTAGTATGCACGATTGCCTTGTTTATTGTTGGGATTCAAAATGGAGGGGTTGTTGTATTACTGATTACAGCGATGAACCTGAAAAACCACAGCCACACTGGCCACACAGGCCAGGCGCAGTTTCGTCTGTCGTCACTCGTTTTCGTGCGACTCCACGATCAACCACCTCCACCACCAGCAATCCTTTTTCCTCTTTTCCAGCACAATCACATAAGTTACGACACGAGCAACAACATGATGTTGTTGTCATCCTCAGCATCGACGGCAGCGACTATGGCAGACTCCTCTCCCACCCACCAACCTCCTCCTCCCCAGCTAATCTCGGCAACCGCCCCCGGCAAACTCTTCGCATCTCGAATCGATCTCCAAAATCATTACAAATCCGATTGGCACAAATACAATCTCCGTCGCCGTTCCTCCGGTCTGCCCATGCTCAACGAGCCGGACTTCGCGGCACGATTGGAGGCGGCGCTGGCATTGCGAAGGGAGAAGGAGGAGCGCGAGGGAAAAACGGGGCGGAACGGCGTGGCTCACCGAAAGGATAAGGAGGGGGCGCGACTGGAACGGCAACAGCAAACAACGCCGAAGGAGCAGCAGCAACAACCACGACAACGCGGAAAAAATCGCAGGAGGAAACCAGCGTTCGCGACCGAGCGCTTTGGAGAGGAAGAAGAGAGCATTGCATTGCCGAACGATCACGAGGAAGAAGCTGGTATTACTCTGGATGACGACGACGGCAACGACGACAACAACGAAGCTGCATTGGATGCAAACGATGACGAAAAAGATATTATGGAAGAGGAACCACCCGAAATCAATCCCTGTCAATCCCTCTTCGACAAGCACATCTCCTCGTCGCCTCAAGATAATTTAAACTACCTTCAAAAGAATTATTCCTTCTACCTGCCCGATTCTGAATACCTTGTGGATCTCGAGGGATTCTTGGGATACTGTAATGAAAAGATCCGTTGGGGAAACATTTGCCTCTACTGTCAAAAGACGTTCAAGGGCGGGGCACAGGGTGTCATACGACACATGAAAGACAAGGAACATTGCAAGATATTGTACGAACGAAAGGTCGACATGGAAGAATACGATGTGTTTTATGATTTTGGCAAGATGCCCGGCAATTGCGATGCTGTTGGTAGTAAGAAGAACGAGAAGGCGGCAGGAGGAGATAACGAGGCGACAGTGGAAAATGGCAATGGCGAGGATGAGGAGGAATGGGAGGATGTTTCTGATGAGGAAGATGCCTCCATGAAAGACGATGGCGACGAAGACGATGAACTCTTCGACGCCTATCAGGAGGAAATGTCCACGCGTGGATTCGACATCACACCGCTCGGGGAATTGATTTTTCCCGATGGTCGTATTGTCGGCCATCGCGCCTTGGCGCGATACTACAAACAGCGATTTGCACCCGATCGGATGGAACGGGAGGCGGTGCGTCATGCCCGAGTTGCCGCGGCAGATAGGTTGTATGATGGGAGGGTTGTGAATTTGTATCAGTTACAAAATAATGATGGGGACGATGCAACATCAACTACGGAACTGATAAACGCCACGACAGTAAGGCGTTATCATTTGCCATCTGGATCGATACCCATTGGCCGTGGCGGGAAAGGAATACTTGTCTCGTCTGGTGGTGCTGGCGGAGGAGGATTTACTTCCCTTTCTCTCTATCGATACCGTGCCGCCATCAAGAAGCAACGTAGGGAGGATGCACGCGGCCAGAGATTGCAATACCGTTCACGTATGAATACCAACAAAATGGACAAGAAGGGGAATAATATTGCTACTGGTGTTGTCACGGCAATGATGCCACGTTAGAGTGAGAGGTTGAGCTTTTCCTCTGTTTAGAAAATGAAAATTTAGTAGTTGCTTTGTGAACCTCCATCGCTCTCTTAAACAAAAAGTAATATATATCTTCTGGAGCGTGTCTTGACCGGGAAGCACAAACGTCAAGACAGATCAAGACCTAATTCGCGCGTTATCGAATCTCTAGAAGTCGTACTGGCCACAAGACAAAGCAGCTTGCTTTGGCGAAGTTTCAGTTACCTCTCTGATCATGTTTTGTGGTGTGTTTTACGGTGATAAGTGTAAGCCAATATAAGTAATAAGTAATATTGGATTTTATCATTCAAAAGTAAAAGTTGCTCAAGTCCTAACACTCCATCTCTTTTGAGAATGGTATAATAATTGATGATGTATGGTAGGCCTTGATTGACCCTCTCCTTGTTGCACTTTGTTGGAAGGTGTAATAGAGTACTACCTGTCGGGAGTGATAAGCTAACATGAAATCAGAATTGAAACTGGACCAGTCACAGGTGATTCAATGTTAGCAAGCTGAGTCAGCTAATTAGCTGACAATTGGCTAATTACTAGTTGACTATGTCAGTTAACCGTTCAAGAGTCTAATACGGGCAGGTCACATGAAATCAACCAACATATCAGATGCAAGTCCGGCGCATTCCCAATTGTTGTTCTGTGATGCAGCTTGAAATTCTTTGAAGTCGGTGAGAACATAGAGCTTCTTACTAACACGCGACAGAGCAACATTGAGCCGATTGATAGTCAAGAATCGAGTTGGTTTTTTCACGAAGCTCAAAATCACTGCGTCGGCTTCCTTTCCTTGACACTGATCGATGGTTAGGATCGCAGTCTCTATTTTATCTGTTCCTTCGTTGTTGCGTTTAATCTGGAACTCAAACTCACGTTGTTGATTCTTGTACTGAATTTCATATTCGTTAGTTAACCCGTACCCTGTGTGCATCAAATGAAATACATTCGTGAAACTTACCGGTGTGATTACGAGGGTGCTAGAGATATCACTGTCCCGCTTCAGCTGCCGGAGTAGGTTCATGCCCATCTCAATTTCATTCGGATTTACATACTTTTTACGACGGCTCTCCGCCCAAGGGACATTTATCATGTTCAGCCCTGCAAAAAGAGGTCAAGTGCAAAGACACCGGTTGAGTACAGGAATAGTAAATACATCAACAAAAACTTGTCATTTGAGGACCAACCTGAGCATGGAACATTTGCTGTTGGGCAAGTCATATACTGTCCTTGATACACTCTTGCGTTAAGCATCTCGGCAATATCTCTCGGAACCCTGTACTGATTGGTTAGCATAACTTTTCCAGTATTGGTAGTTAGTGCACTTGAATCCAGCAGACTAAGGATCTTGTTTCTGTGCCTTGGTCCACGTCCCGGAGAACCAGAATTAATACCACGCTTGCAGTTCATGCCTTGCCTAGGATCATATGGTGGAAGCTGATGCTTGTCTCCAACTAATACAAGGGCTTTGATGGGCCTCTCAAGGCAGGAGAGGCCGAGTAATTCATATGCTGGAATGCATCCAGACTCGTCAAAGATGCAAATGGTGTCCTTTTTATTTCCGGGCTCATGTCTGTCGAGAGTTTGATTGCGGCCACCCTTTTCCTTTTTCGTGTCGAGTAGTCTATGGGAAGATCCAATTGTAGACATGTGCAGACGGGCATTATTAGAAAGTTCGGTTTCAAGTCGTTCACGAAGAGCTAAGATTTCTTGTTCAGCCTTGGTAATCTCATTTTTGACGGCTATTGCATTGTCAGAACTAAAGATATGAAGGTCTAGTGCGGTTGTGAAACGGTCAAGGATGAAGTGAAGACGATCTGTTGCACTCTTTGCATCCCACGGTATAGACGTCTTGCCATTCTCATCATCAGTCGAGATAGGAATTAATCGCTCGAGGAGAAAGGAGTGACGTACAACGACATCTCGCACGCCTTCCTCGGATAGATGCTTCAATACCTTTTTCCCCGCCTTAGTTAGAAACTTGAAGCAAAAAACTGCCTGAACAACTGACAAATGCCGAGAAAAATGATTCTTCGAGCAGTTGTCCCTCTCTTTAAAAAGATTTGTAATATCCAATGTCGCGTTGTGGACGGCGTTTATGATACTAAGTGGCGACGAAAATTCCTTTTTTGTCATTATCTCTCTGCTCAAGATACCAGCGTAGTCTTCCTCATCAAACTCACGACCAAAAGATTCAACAATATTGGAGAGCTCGCTGCAGAGAGCGTGCAAAAGAGTAGCTGAGATGGCATTGAGCAGGGCAAATTTTTCTTTGATTGCAGTCATTTCAGGATGAGTCCTACACTTGGGAAAAGCGGATGAGCATGTCTCTGGGGTTGACCTGCAACAGAGAAGGGGATAACTTTCACTTACTCAATTTTCTTCGCGACAGTAAATAGCTTGGTCGATTCTCCCATGGACTCAGCATTCCCATAAGCCATCACGGACTGCCACAAAGCAAAATCAATTATCTCCGTTTTCTTCCCCTCTTTTCTCAATGAATCTTTTTTCAACTTCTCCGCTATGGCATCAATAGCACCATTTCGTTCACTCAAAACGATTATGTCAGAGCTTGTACATCTCAGGATTGCTCGTACCAACTCGGTTATCGTCTTCGTTTTACCAGTGCCTGGAGGGCCAGCAACTTCCATCGCAGTTTTTAATGTCAGTGGGTGAGCAACCTTCTTCTGGTTGTCATTCAATCGACTTAGAGTTTCTGGAACATCAATATCAAGTTCGGTGACGACCGCTCTTGGCGCACCTACGCCGATGTAATGTTTCAGCGGTTCAAAAATAAGCTCTTCTTCTGGCGTTCCTCTGACATGATTTTCAAGTGAAAGCAACCTTTTGTTGGGGTTCAGGCCAAGAACATAGAGATCTGATCCAAAATGCATCACATTGCCAGTAACATTTCCATCACTATTTATTTTTCGAAAAGAAATTTGCACATGACCATATGGAGCCTTTGCTTCTTCTTGCGATTGAAAAATCCCTGCGACTCCATCGAATGCAATGACTGCACATTTTAGAGCTTGATCAACATATAGCAATGACTGGACTTTTTCATTCTCCTCAAAATGAGTCTTTATATCACGTATGACAGCAAATTTGTCGGTGACGATATTTTCGCGCTCTACTTGAATTCGATGCTCCAGTACAATTCGATACAGATTTCCGTCCATCCGAATAAGTCGAAGGCGATAATTATCTGGTATAGAACACCTTGAAGAGATTGCATCGCGAAAGATCAAAGCGCTCATTTCATAATTTTCTGGTTTAGCCAATAATGCCAAACGATCAGCTTTCACCGCATCAAAGAGGTTTTCCTTGGCCTTCTGGAGAAATTGAGCAGTTTTTCGTGATACTCCAGCGGAATCATCACGATTATCTACTACTTCTTCATTCTCGAGTAGATTGCGCACGAGCTGTTGAAGCTCAAATGGTTCATTGGATATACATGCCATCATTTTTTTTATTTTTTTCTTGTCACGACGGGTTTTGCCTCTTACGAACGCAGCTTTATCAAATAAATCACCATGGGTTCCTTGGACGTGCGAATGTGCGTCGCTTCCACAGTCCTTCAGACAAATTGCGCAGAATGCAGCCCGACAGGTGGGTACCGCACAAGTCAAGGCATTGCACCCTTCGTAATCATCAAACACGGCCTGGCATCGAGGACACTTGAGATTGAGCCGCTCCGAAAGCTCGTGGAATATTTTTCTCGCTTGTTCATTTATATCGCCTGCCTTGGTCCTAATACATTCGATGTGAAAAATGATTGTTGACGGGCAGGGAATTGCGCGCGAGCATTATTTGATACTCACCGAGATTCTTCCCTTTTCAACAGCTGCTCCTTTACTTGATATTCAACTCTACTCCTGACTTTCTGCTCAACGGCATTAGTGACCGCAGAGATCATATCCAGGGCACTCGGATGTTTGCATAGTACACAAAAAGAACTATGAGCTCCACTCATGTCATTGAATGACTCTTTTACACATCCCGTACAAAGTTGGTAAGAGCAAGCACCCCCATTGTCCTTGCATTTGTAGACCACGTCTTCATCGTCATCATTGCACACAGTGCAGATCGGTACCGAAGGTGCCATAGTCAGGACTCGTGGAGTGACAGGTGACGATTATTTGCAATAGATGATGAGCCGACGACGAGGGAAGCCGTGAGCAATGAATGGAGAAGGGACAATGGAGCTACCTATTTCAAAGTTGTAGAAATCTCTCTCCTGCATGGAAGTGTTGTGCTTGTCCTCGATGTTGCTGAACGTGACAGTATGCCGCAGTGAACGGAGGAGATTCCTTCCGGGAAGATTTTGATGTGAAACGGATCCAGGAGGTCGAAGTGGGCTTGGACTACAAATTCTCAAGAAGATTGATGGTTGGTGATGAAAATTCGAGCACTGGTTGATTGTTGAAAGCATCCCCGTCCCCCTTCCGCACAACCAAAATACAAATAAAAGTGCACATGGGCATCAACCCATACCAACCGGGAGACGATTTTTTTATTGCATGAAAATCAATGAATGATTTCACCCATAAAAAGACAGTCATTCAACATCGAAGCACCAGTATCTTCTATTCTCTTCGCTACCTTAAACGTTCATCCACACTCAAAATCCGATGTGACGTGTAAGCATCAGCAAGTCTATCAATGTTCGATCCACACACACCCAAGCCCGATCAAGTCTCTATCACACGTGGTGGGAATGACTTGTACCACAAGAACCCTTCGATATTATGGTGCAATTTATGTTCGAACGCTTTTGGCTGAAGTTCTCGCAGAAAACAGCGCGTGGAGGTGCAACGCCAGGGGAAAATACTCTAGCGCATATACTTGGGAAGTTTCCAATCTTACCATCGATCCGTCTGCACCGTCATGCCCACTATTTTTTTGGCGGCTTATTATCATTGGCCATTCCTCAACAGATCATCTCGGAACAATATCCTGATAGAAGCTATCGGTATCATGTGAGTGCGCCTCTCGGAAGCGAGATTCTGATGGATCATGACGAATAAGAAGCCGTTCCCAATCGTTAATAACATAGAACGTAAACGTTGCCGTCGGCGGATCATGATGCGGAGGAGCTATCACGGAGATCGTAGAGCTGCGGCGTCAGCGGGGCGTATGACGGCGTCGTTCCCCGATGGCACTCATTATTTCCTTGGCCTTGGTGGTGCTGGAAGGGGTGCGATGGTGGAGGATTGTGGCGCGCGTTGGCGATTGTCGCGATGTTGTTGCGTGGTAGCAGCGGGAGGAGGGGGGCCGTGGAACGACGGATACTGCTGCTCAGGTTGAGCATTCGCAGGGCGATGATTGAAGTGATGATGATGATGATATTCTTGAGGCGGAGGTGGTGGACGAGACGAATGGTGCGAGGAGGGAGGGTGGTAGGTTGTGCTGTGACGACATCAAAGTTTTCGGCGACGGAAGCGTATCATTGGAGATCCTCCAGCTCTCTTCTCTCTTCTCGCTTGCACTCGTCCGCCTCCTGCTCCGAGGTCCTCCTCCGACTCCTATCTACTCCCGCCAAAGGAGCCCCTCAGGTCGGATCACCTCCCCACACGATGTTCTGACTGCTGACCTTCCGCAACGCTACCCGTCGTCGCAGATTCCGATCCCATCGGCTGCCACCACTTGCGCGGACTGTTCTTGTTGTTGTTGTTGTTGTTGCCGGAGTGACTTGACGAGTGGATAACGGATAACCCGCTCTCGCACATAAGACTGGTAGGTTTTTTCCAAACCTACCCTAGTATGTTTTGGCGGGAGCG
>JALLBB010000672.1:0-12998 GCA_036939735.1 Discostella stelligera
ATCTCAAAGATACTCAGACATGAGGCCCCCAGAGGACCTCATTCTGAGACCTTTTTGTAGTCTCATAAAATAGGATCATCCACATCCAATACATCCTTCTTTTCTCCTCTTCTTAGTGTTCTTGTAGTCTTCTCCCCATCTCTGGCCATCATCTTCCAGGCTCAAGACATGTTTGCACCATGGCAGCTGATGTTGATAGTAGCAATGTAGTGAAATGAGTGATGCTGATAGTGGTGCCATAGCTGGATGAGTGTGCAACAGCAATTGAGGTTGATGGCAGCAACGTAGATGGATGATTGTATGACGGGGCCAGTTTGCATGTTGCGTATGCACACAAGAGAAAAAAGTGTAATTTGTCCAAAACCTAACAGAGTAAAGATGTGACAGCAAGGGTGAGTATGTAGAGATGTGAGCATCAGTTTACAGGGAAAGCGAGGCAGTAAAAGAGTGGCAAGCAATGAACAAGTTTTAATCAGCCCAAAACCTAACAGGGTTAAGGTGCCACAGCAAGGGTTGTAACAGCAATCAAGGATGAGTATGTAGTGATGTGAGCATTAGTCATGTATAGAGAAGTCAATGGAGCAATAATCTAGTGAATTATTACTTAGAGCAAAACTATTCCTTTAAAAATACTCAACGGCATTATTAGCAATGACAGTGAACTAGTACCACAAGTATGAACAGAGAAGAAATCTGTTGCAACAGAGAGCAAAAAAGAAAAAAGAACTAGTTCATTGCTGCTAGAGTAATAACACTAGGAAGCAAAATAATTCATTCTCACTGAGAAGTTGTCTGATGTTTTATGATGTTTTTTTTCGTTTCACCTACCAACAAAATTTAACAGTTGGAAAAAACTGTCTTTGAAGGTAGATTATTATGGAGGGGAGTCTGATGAAAATGAAAACACATCTTGGATGATGCAGCTGAATGTGCTTGCAGCATTGTGAATGAATCTGCTGGCAAACCGACGTCGGTGAGGATAACTGATAACGCGGCAGTGCTGCTTGAAACTGGGCCCAACATCTTTGAACCTACTCCACCAGACTATGAATCTTTCTGGGAGTTTGTGCATAGACTAGGCGGAGATTGGATGTGGGAGTACATAGAAGGTAAAAATGAGGACATTGTAACACTCTATTAAACCAATTTTGAGAAGAAGAAGAACATGTTTTCGAACAAAACAATATAAAACAAAGTTAAATTAACAGAAACAATGAATTAGGATTGTTTATTCATCAATGATTACTTCAAGCTCTTTGTCAAAAAGTTCTGCATCAAAGAAAAAAATGAGAAAGGTAAGAATGTTCAAACTGACTGTCACACTACACTGATTGGCACACTACTTACCTCCAAGTCCTCGAGGTCTGCATCGTTATCGAGGTCATCAAAGCCGTCAAAGTCACCAAGGTTATCAACATCACCAAATCCTTCATTAATAACATCAACATCCAGACTTTCCATATTATCATTCAACTGTTCAATGTCGGGTGCAATGTTTGTGGATTCAGCTGAAGACTGTTCTGCTCGGTCATTGCGCACTGCCAACGGTATACTTGATGTTTCCTCCTCAGAGGAAGTTCTATCAGTTACATTTTCCATTGTCGATACATCTTGGGTGTTGGGAGATGCGTCAGTTGTCAAGGCAGACGAATCATCAGCATAAGACGAAGTAACATCCACATCCAATATAGTAGAGGGTATACCCGAATCATCAGTCACTGGTGCCTCATGAAGAAGATTGTCACCTCCATCAAACAAGACTTCCCCTTCATCGTCTAATCCATCATCATCTAAATCCATCAAAGCTTCCATTAGGGCATCTTTCTCCCTTGGTTGAGGTGTAATTGGGACCTCAAGAAGCCTCGTATTGTTGTCAGTCGCATCAGTTGCAGATTTCGATGGAGAATTCAGTCCAAAGTCTTCACCAATGCTAAAGGCACTCATTCGATCTTTGGTTGGAGCGTTCGAGTGTCTAGCATCCACACTATTCAACTTTTCATCAGCCGTGATATTGTTTGGCTGACTTCTAACGAAGTGACGTCTTCGTCCAATTGTCGGACCGAACAGCGGTGTATTTTTATCATCTTCGACCTTTTTCGCTCCCTCTCCGCTCTTGTCCAACTCAGCTTGCTTCTTCATATTCTCCTCGCGCCTCTTGGCAATAACATCCCAAAAGCGAGAATCCCGATGAAGCATGGTATCGTAAGATGATGCCGAGACTATATTGTTCGATTCCGATAATCCAGCAGTTCCCATGGATCTACGTTCCGCCGCTTCATTGGCCGCCCCGTCCTCTCCAGACTCTGCCCCTCCCTTGCCCCCGACTTTATCACGATCATTCATGAGATGTTTCGCTACAGTGGCAGCATCACAGGGTTCGAAAATCAAATCCAGAAAAAAATCATCGGTAAATCGTTTATCACCACATGCCCCGTCTAACTGAGCCTTCGTCAAGCGTAATACCTTGGGGGGGACGTAACCAGTGTGGAATGCCGCACGGAACATGGACACGCGCTGACCGGATTTGGTCAAGTGACGACATCGTAATAAAACATCGCCTTGTAAGACTGTTTCAATGAGAAAGGAGACAGGACCATCACTCGAGGAGCAAAATGGAAGATCATCTTTGGTCTGTGCGTAATTTACCGACGCCGCGGTGGTAAAGACCAGATTGCCAGCCTTGAACAGTTGCAGATAGGGAGCACAACCAGAAAGTGCTTCTCGGGGAGGAACATCCTCTTGGGAGCTGAGGTCTCCCGAAGAGGAAGAGTTGGCTATTCGCTTACCAAACTTGGGTGCCTCACTCATAATAATGCGTTTCAACAGCAGCGGTGGCTGGGACGGCCGCACTCCGTCCAACATGTTGGCAAAGTAACCAGCATACCGGACTTGACTCGGAATAGTCAATGACTGCACAGAAATACGTTTGCATTGGGCAATATACTCCAAGGCCATATTCACATCAGTAAACCCCGCCTCGCCAGTCCAACACAAAAATGCTGCCAAGACGGTCGATGTCCGCCCCCGTCCCGTGAGACAATGGATTACGGCCACATTCCGTTCATCGGCCTTTAACCAACTTTCCATAGACATGAGCAATTTCAATAACAGGCCCAATGGAGGCGATGGACTTCCGGGAAATTTGTACATCAGAACCTGATCATCCAGTATGGAAGTATCGTACTCCACCTCACTAATATTCCACACCATGTACTTTCCTCCATGTCGTTGTTGCAATAAATGACCCACCGCAGCTAGTTTACGATTCGCAGTAATATCCCCATCGGTAGTAGATTGCATGTATGGATGGCTTAGAGTGACGATTCGGTCGGTAATGTAGACCACCTCGGCATCACGAAGGGCCTCGACATCCAAAGGCAAGCTAAGATCTCGTTTGTAGGGTCTTTCATCGCCCCCACCCCTAGAGAATAATGATGGAGCCGTAGCCTGGATACGTGCCTGCTCTTTTTCGATGGTTCTTTGTGCTTCCTCGACAATATGTTTGGTGGATTCGGCTATGCTCGTGGTCCAATTCCTTAATGATCCTAGCATTGCCTGTTGATTTTGTTTGTCGCTGATCGAGGTGGCGAAGTTGCTCGCCCAACGGGGCAAGGGTGCTGGTGGGGGGGAATTACTATCATCATTGACGGTGGTAGTACCTTCGTTACTAGCGGTAACGGCAGTTGCTTCTGGATTACCATCAGAAGTCGGAGGCAGAGGTGGCAGGTTCACCATTGTCCCTCCTTCCGAAGTGGTAGTAGCGCCGCCAGCACCAGCAGGTGTCAGGCTGTTCGAACTTTTCGACTTTTGACTGCCGGCGTGGGCGGCGGCGGTAGCTCCTTGGGTAATTGCATCGCCTAGCCCAGCGAGTCGATCGCTTAGGCTGCTCCACATGGTTCTTATCGTGTAGTAAGTTTGACGACGCTTCGGATCAAGCCCACCTCGACGAATAGAAGTCGTTCGGATATCGTACAAGGTGGAAAAAAGTGCGAATGATCGATCATGATGATCATTGGCGATAAATGGCATAGAATGAACGGTACAAATGCTCGCCAAATTCAGCCGGCAACACAGAGAACAAAAACATTTTTTGCACAACATCATGCTTGCTGTGATGGTGGATGGAGAATGATGGATCATGGCACCACTACCCGGCTCATTTTCACTCATTTCTGCAGTCGTTGTCGTGCTAAATCTCGGGGCATCATTTGCATTCTCGGTCATTGCAACCCTGTCACCGATGCCGACGCCGACACCAACACCATCACGCACTAAGGATACAAAAGTTGCCGTCGACGGCAAATCTACCGTGGCCGTTCCCTCACTTTCGAGTTTTTCTACACCACAACATGACGCAATGGTATCGCATAACGTTACTCTTACAAACTACATGCGATTGCCAGTAGAGCAGTATGTTCTCATTCCAATGCCCTTGGACAGTAGTCTCACTCGAATACACAGCAACGATTATGATTTTATCCATGAAGCTGAACGAGCTGACGAGACTCCACCCGACTCCTCTTCTTCTTCCTGTGCAGAGTTATTTGAATTGGTTGTTCCCAACATAACATTCTTCCAATTAAAAATGCAGCCTGTGGTCTATGCTGTAGTAACTCCTCAACCACATCAAGTGACAATCACCTCCGAGAAATGTGTATTGCGCGGATCACCATTTATAGAAAAAGTCAAACTCAATGATCGATTTGATTTTAGGGTGACTACAAAATTAACATGGCAAGATGCCTACAATTATTCTCAATCCACTTTACAACCCAATACAACCACGGAATGCTCCACCATCACTGCAGAAACTTTCATTAATGTTAATGTGGATGTACCACGACCATTTAATTCAATACCAAAACGTATACTGGAAGCCACGGGGAATGCTGCTGTGAAACTAACATTGCTGTACATCCAAGCAAATTTCGTCAGTAATTTGGCAAAAGATTACGTGAAGTGGGCAACTGTTGAAGAGTATCGACAATTTAGAGCGTCCTTGTCAGTGGGAGGAGAAGGAAGAGACAGGGTTTGATGTATGTTGCCATCATGTTTTAAGGTTCAAAAAGAAAAGAACGAGTACGTGGCAAAAATCAATTTGATTATAATTACATCAACTACACTGGAACCAATCGTGATCGATCTGTTAGGGATAGACATCCTCCAGGCAGTTGGCAATAATAGTCCCATAAGTTGTCTTCCGTGAGGAAGTACGCAACCGATGTATCTTTCGTGCTCGCCACCATGGGTACGCGAATAGAAGACATGGACGATAAGACATCTGTTTCATAGACGAGACTTTCGGGACAGGAAATGTGCACAGACAGCACAATCACATCGAATGGGTGTAATATCAAATCTTTCTTACGACCGCCACATGCTGCATTCCAATCTGCGACCGTATCATCCAATATTGATTTTGGATCAACGAGACGACCGCGTCTCAAAATAATTTTTGGTGCCCATGGTCCATCTTGCACAAGTTTGAATGTTGAATCATAGTTTTCATCCCATTGATCCCATCCATGTATTGAAAAATATTCTTCTTCTTCCAATGAAGCGATACGGATGGAAGATACATTGGGTATGACAATTTGACCGTTTCCCGACCTTGTATTCTGCATGCATAGTTTCAATTCAATGTACCTTCGATCCGTTCGATAGGGAAAGTGGATGGTAGAATCTCCTCGACGCATACTGTTATGACATCGCGGTTGTCGTTGCTGTACACTCCTCATCGTTTGCGCTTCGATAGTCTTGGTGCGACAGTTTTCTGTATGATTCACCATGCACCACACACCGAAATTTCGTGCACGCCGATAAGGGGAGGCAAACACCGCACCGCTTCCAGATCTTTGACTCGCACTGGTAATGCTCGTTTCGGGAATGCGCATGATACATGAAAATGCTTGGTAGACATCCTTCCAATTCTTGCCGCCGTAGGATGTGGGACGTCGTTCTTTCATTGACGACGACGAGGACAAGCTATCGCCTCCTCGCTTGACAAGTACCACACCCTCTTGCTTACGGTTTCGATTACAACCAATTCCGAAGCGAGCTTGAATAAGTGGATACCAAGTAACATCGTCGGCAGCAAGGTAGGCAAAATTCCGATGACGGGCCTTGTGCGTAGACGAGAGTGCCGCTAAAGATGGAATATCCATGTAACCCAGGATAGAACGTAGGACTTCTTCCGGTAATTGATCAAAAAACGAATGCCTCATGATGGGTAATGAATCTTCTTGTACAGATTATTGCATCCTCTGGCTGTGACATTGGATCTATGGTCACAGAGTCGACATAACTCTCTAGAACTTTCGACTTCCGACTTCGTCATGGTCAGGTTGTCGTCTTCTTCGTTTCTCGTGCACGTGCTTCGCCTGATCGCTTTTTCTGACTTTGGCGAAGCAGATTTACCTACCACCACTCCTCTATCATCATCTCTCTACCTACTCAGTCGTACCTATCGTAAGTAGGTTCGTACCTATTTATCAGCTTCTCGCTGGAAACACAGCCGTCAGAGAGCTCATACTCATACCAAGAGACAAGGCACTTTACTGGCACTGGCATTAGCCATTGCACGATCAATCGATCACGGCGAGGCTGCAGCCCACTCTCCATACACAATTCATTCATCGTCGCTGGCATCGCGTTGTCCTTCTTCCCTCCGCTCAACGCTCAAATAGAGTTGCATGCCATCGTCCTGCCTGCGCCTGCGAAGTACTTGTTGCGTTTTCGGATGAGAGATTTTCTGCCTCATCATCATAACCGCAAACCCTTGATTCGTTCTATCTCAAGTCTTCGTCAATCTCGTTAAAAATGCGCACACGATCAAACATCACCTTAGGTCTACTATTCCTAGCCACTGGATGCTCTGTCTCCGTCGCCGACAACCAATTCGCCGTTCTAGCGTTTAGCCCCTCGACTACCATCATCAACAATGCTCGGAAATATCGCACGTCGAAGAAGTTCTACAATAATGGCGAGTCGTCACCATTTACAACTTTTTCGAAGGAACCCCAAGGACAAACATCGTCCAACTCGTCGCTCGCTCCACTTGATCCGTTTGAAATATGGGGGAAAATGCGTTTAGGTTTAGGAACAGGTCCAGGATCCAATCCGGATGGTGTCTTTTGGGTTGGTAGTGGAGCGCTCTACGAAGTCTACTCGGGTAGAATGCTTGCAATCTTCGAGGGGTTCGATATAGGAAAGGGTGTGAAAATAGCCGACAATCACATTCGACAGCTGTCTCGAAAAATCTTTTGGTTCCGCAATCCCGACAGTGGCGAGATAATGACGGAATATGATGGAAAGCCAGTGAATCCAATTCTCTACAATAGTCAAGTTATTGATTATCACAAAGGTTCGGATGGATCGATTACATATTCGGTGGAGGCGAGCTTGCGAGTGTTGAAGGATGCACTCCCCAAAATGAAGATAACATCGCACATGGCCGGTCCTCATCATATGATGATCAACATTCCGGTGTTTTTAGATATTCCAATGCCAAGCACGGCTAACATCGATGGCGGTAGGAGGTATCAAGCTTGGGAATTTTATGATTACAATGTTGATCCGACTTTTCCTCCAAACAGGCCTCCCACGGCCGTTTGGTGTCGTCAGGGGAGTGTTCCACCATTCGCTATGGATTCGAAGGCGGTTCTGAGATTTTCGGGTTATAGAGTGGAAACGTATACCGAGTTACCAGAAAGAATGAGGATAGAGGTGGAACGAGCGTATCCCCACTTTAAGGAGCCACCAAAAGATACCGAAGAAGCCATACTTCATGCCGATGGAAGGAGATGAAAATGGTGCAGAACTGATGATGAAATAAATTTTGATTGTAAATTGTCTAGAAACTGATTGTCGTATTAAATAAGGTGGATTGTAGTTGTAATATAGCCTGAAATAATGTTGTCTCGGTAGTATCTAAGCGTGGTGCATTGAAGCATCATCTGCCTGGCCAGAACATGATTACAAAAACTCCTGCCAACGAGATAGCACCCCCGATCAGATCTCCTAAATCTGGCTTTGCACTCTCACCCTCTAACGCCCACGCTAATAGGAATGAAAGAACTATGAAATATCCTCCGTAGGCGGCGTATATCCTTCCAAATCCATCCGATAATGCACTTGGCTGGAGGCAAGGGATGAAGCCGTATGCGACAAGCACCAACGATCCAAGTAGAGCATAGTACCATGGCTTTTTAGCGAATGTTCCCTCTTTATCATTCGTACCTTTGATCGCGGCCCATACTAACCATCCGCCCAGAATCTCGAACACGCCCGCCAATAAGAATACTGCGATGGAGATCAGGACGGTGGCGGTCGTCCACATAAACTTGGTCTCTTCATCCTTGGTGGGTGATGATGCTTCCGACTCCATGGATGTCTCAGCGTTCATGCCGATGGCGGTCACTCTCAGAACNATCTCGAACACGCCCGCCAATAAGAATACTGCGATGGAGATCAGGACGGTGGCGGTCGTCCACATAAACTTGGTCTCTTCATCCTTGGTGGGTGATGATGCTTCCGACTCCATGGATGTCTCAGCGTTCATGCCGATGGCGGTCACTCTCAGAACAATATATCGTACTAGATTTTGACACAGATTAATTGTTCATGAGTATGTGAGTGAGGGTGAGGAGAACGAACAACCATCGAAGGAAAAGGAAGCTCGACAACGTTTCACCAAGTCACTTCTTTTTGTGAGAACTACGATTGGTCGGCAACAGCGTAGGAGTTCCCACGTTATTCACTCTCTCTTATCTCTGCTGCCCCCCGCCCTCGCTCGATGCCAGTACAACTACACCTACTAACTATCTTCTATTCTCATGAATCAGCACGTGTCCACCGACACTACTTTCCTACTTGACGATAGAGGTAGTAGTAGTTGTAGTTCTAGTTCGCACCGCGGCTTTTGAACAAGCAGTCGATATCAAGTACTGATGCTACGCCCGAGATTTCTTTGCATCCTGCCGATGATAATTCTGGCTGGGACGGCTTCATCCTATGCTATTCAGAGTAGGAGGATACTGCGATCACTCTCGTTTGGTCGCAGCGGCGGTGGCGGCGGCAGCGACAGGATCAGTACGCACGGTCCTCTATACTGGCATCGATCTGGGCGAGGGAAATTGTTGACGAGCAATAATATAGTAGTACAAGGCGTCGTCGGTCCGAGTAACAAATGGATGTCGGATGTTCGACCTCACCTGCATCATGTCACGGCCGTCGGCAATGATTCTACCGAGCAGGATTTAGATGCTGTCCAAGTCGCATCCTCCAGTGATAATTATTGCTATCTGATTCAATCTCTTGATCCAAATCGCCCACTCAAAACATATATCGGTTTCACAACAAACCCCCCAAAACGATTGAGACAACATAACGGCGAGATTACTCGAGGTGCCCGTCGAACGACGAGCGGGAGACCATGGAAGTACGTTGCTGTAATACGTGGCTTTCAGGACAAAGTATCCGCCATGCAATTCGAGTGGGCGTGGCAGCATGTGGATAGGTCCAAAGTGTTCCGCGAGGCTGTGGGGTGTGACAGCGAGGCGAGGAAGATGAAGCGACGCAGGGGAGTTGTTGCACGCATGAATGAACTGCGCATACTTTTGAATGATTGTGACCAATTCCACAAGTTGCCTTTGAAGTTTTATTACCTCGATGAAGCGTATCGTGAATTGTTTTGCAATGGGGCAGGACACGAAGATGGTTTGAATCAATACTGTTGTTCAGACGATGATATTCTTGGTGGCATGAAAGATGAATATCAGACTTTCAATGATGTGAACCAAATGACGGTGGGATCACCTATAACAAGCGTCAAATACCCTACATTGACAGAAAGAATTCATGTTTGCCAATCTCGACGTATCGTCAACTCGATCACTCGCAATACCTTGGTACCGATGGGAGCGAGGCCAAAGTCAAATTGGGCATTGAATGCAGTCAGCGAATATGTTCGAGAGTCAAGTAAGGATGATAACATGGATGCCGATAATGTTGAACAAATTCTCAAGATCCCGTCGAAGTTCAAGCCATATCCTTTTGTTGTAAGTGATTTGTTGCTAAAAAATTTCACCTTTTACATCTTCATACTAACTATATGCACTTTTTTACAGTATCACCAGGAGCTGACTGTGAGAATCGAATCTCTAACAAACCTTGGGTTTGGTATTGCTCGAGTTGAGCTCGATGATGACGAAGAAGAAGATGTGAGTAAGAAATGGGTCGTTTTCGTTCCAAATGTTATCCCGAATGAGCTAGTTAGAATTAGAATCTATCGGAACTTTGCATCCTACTCCGATGCTGACCTGTTAGAAATTATAGAGCCAAGTGCAGACCGCGTCGAACCGAAATGCCCACTTGCAACTGTATGTGGTGGATGTCAGTATCAGCATATCACAATTGAACTTCAAAGGAAAATGAAGACGATGCAAGTGCAAGAGTTATTTGAACGACTGGGTGGATTTGAAAGAACTGAATTTCCCGCAGTATTGGATACATTGGGCACTGAGGAGGTATTCGGATATAGATCCAAAATCACTCCGCATTATGATGCACCTTTAAGAAAGGGATCAAAAAACATGCCAAGTTCTCCAGGTATAGTCTGTGAAATTGGACCCATAGGATTCAAGGAGAAAGCCAGTCACCGCTTGGTAGATGTACCGCATTGTCATATTGCAACACCTGCGATAAATGAGGCACTTGTTCAAATTCGTAACGAAAAGCGAGAGGAGGCTCGCCAGGATTTACTTAAGAAGCCCAAAAAGGGAGCAACTCTACTTCTACGAGATGCTGACGGAGTGGTAGAGACAAATCACACTGCGTATGTTACCACGACCGTGAAAGACTTAGTGTTCCGATTTCAGGCAGGCAACTTCTTTCAGAATAATCCGTTCATGCTACCAAAAATGGTAGATTTGGTTGTCGAAGCTGCAACGAAAGAATCACCCAGTGGCAATGCGATGACCCACCTTATCGACTGCTACTGTGGATCGGGATTGTTCTGTCTTGGCTCTGCATCTGCGTTCGATGTTTGCGTTGGAATTGAGGTTAATGATGTAGCAGTGGCAGAGGCCAGAGAGAACGCAGTGTTGAATGGAATACGAAACTGCGCTTTTATATCAGCTTCGGCCGAGGCAATTTTTCATAGTCGAGAGCAAGTGAAAGTCAGTGTCACGAAAGACGCGGATAATGAGTGCGAAAGCTTGATAGTAGATGATTTCCCGCGAGAGACAACCGTTGTGGTTGTAGATCCTCCACGCAAGGGCTGCTCTGAGGAGTTCCTAGAGCAGTTGAATAATTTCCGACCAGCGAGGGTGGTGTACATGAGTTGTGATCCAGCGACACAGGCAAGGGATGCAAGATCTTTGGTGTCATTCGGGTATCAAATCGCCAGTATTCAACCCTTCGATTTATTTCCTCAAACACGACATATTGAATGCCTAGCTGTCTTTGAACGAAGGTCTTAAAGGGGATAATCACATAATTAAAGGAATACAAACGACTAATCCTCCAGAATTTGTCGAACAAAGTTGTCAGGGTTGTCAATATATAAGTGATGGCCTGCGTTTTGAATGATTTGTACCGATGAGGGAATCGAACATTTCACTTGTATTTCTCGCATTTCCCGCCTCGCCATTGGCTCGTGAAATTTCATCCAGTCGTTGTCCCCGTATAACACCTTGATGGCTTCCAACGATGACGAACGGTTGGTAGACATCGCATCAGCCATGGAGCCACATCCCAACGATTCAAGTGTGAAAATTCCGATTCCGTTTTTATTTGCCGACGGCTCCATTAGACTGTTTAAGGCATATTCCCCACTGGCGGGGGCGACAGTGATGTGGTAAAGATACTCGGAGAGCAAGTCAAGTTCCGATGCACCATCGTCGGTGACAGAATTGCTGTTCAAGTGAGGGATTCTTCTATGCAACACATTTTTGACCGCTCGTTTGCCACGTGAGGAACCCATAATTCGGATGATTGCCTGAGGTGTCAAATTAGCAATCCAGAGAGCTTTGAAAATGCGTAGTGGGAAGGGTACAGGCACCGTCTCATGCGAAGATGGGAGTGGCTCGAACCCTACGGGTGACGCCAAGACGAGTTTGGTAATGTTTGGTTGCAACTTTTTTATGGAAGTGGATTGCTCCTCATGAAGCCGCATCACATATTTCGCGGCAAGATATCCGCCAAGCGAGTGTCCGACTAGCCAAATTGATTCTCCAGGAGCAAACAAATTCTTATCCCGCAATAGCGAATCAAGCGGGTCGAGAAAGAAGTTCAAATGCGGAAATATGTCGGAACTGGATGTGAACCTCGATAAGAGGGATCGGATGGGACTCTTTCCAGGAGGAAGTCGCGTTGAACCCCCCATTCCCAACCAGTCTACCAAAATGACTCGCTTGACCTTCCCGCTGTTCAGTATATCGTCAATGTTCCGATAAAAGAATGACAATCCAGACCCGAAGCCGTGTGCCATGACGACTGTTGGGAGAGATGAATCGGCCACTGTCTCAGCGTTTTTCGCCCTGAATTCCACCAAGTTCAAACCGCCATGTTTATCATCTGTAATTTCCACTGGTTTGCGAAATGGGTGATTGACGAGCGAGGATAGCAAACGATTCTCAGAGTGCAATAGTAAAGACGGATCGCTTTCCGTCCACCACTTTCGGACGAGCCACCACATGATTCTGATGCTGATACTGATACTTGATACTATGCTGGACCTGTCCTAGTAAGTAACGACAATAATTGACGATAGTTCCACTTCACTTCACGACTGGAAGCGAAAGCGGAAGACATGAAAAGAAGGAGCAGAGCGAGGCGAGTGGAGCGAGGGCGGGGATGGAGCTGCGGGGAGATAATATCTACCTCTAGAGATACTGTACGTTTGAGTGGTTTTGATGCCTTGCGGAGATTTCAAAAAACACCGAAACGGGGCGGTGTATCGCTCCGCTCCTGGCAGTGCCATGGCCGTGAAAAGCTTA
>JALLBB010000673.1:0-12974 GCA_036939735.1 Discostella stelligera
TGTTCGGGGAAGGAAACACAACCTAACTCCTCATCGACCTAGTCACTTTGTGTCATAACGTAACTTTGGGAGTTAGGTTTAGGTTCGAACAAATTCACAGCCTAACACTGACTAAATCAACAATTACTCATTACATACTACCTCCAAACATCTTGCTATTCTTTCTTACCTCATACTTTACACAACAATTTTCTTCACTCCTCACACAGTCACTTATCAATCTATGATGCATTCATTCAGAGTTAATATTTGGTTGTTCATGATTATGACATCATGAAGTATCAACCACCACTACTAATTGCTAAGTTCTGGTAATGAAATACTTCATTGAGAATGAAATAGGACAACCAATCAGCACAAGCTAGTAAATTGGGAGAAATTTTACCCAACATACTAGATACTAGCACTAGAATCCCACCTCTAATTTTGTATTGCCTATCATCCATCCAACAAAAGGAAAAAACATAAGAACTAAAAAATGATTATTGGAAGCCTTCCCACTTGGACAATGAACCATCTGATCAACAGAGTCTTAATATGATAGCTTACACATCATCTATGCTGCTTTGAATCATGTTGACAAACTCCCTCTTCCTTATCATTCTCTTCCTCTGTTCCCTCCACCACGCACTCCACTCCACCACTCCTTTCCTCCGGCTAATTTCATGTATTATTTCCTATTGTACGTGGACAGACTTGGCGGTCTTGACCACCCACCGAAAACAAGCAGGCCTGGTCGGTCCCCGCACCGGCCGGCAGTCTACTCCTCTCCATCTCCATCCTCCCCTCATCTTCATTCGCTATTCGCTATCTCCTTCTACTTACCACCTTCCCCCGCAACCCTCTGCGTCCACCACCGGCTAGACCTAGCTGCCCGCCATCCACCTACCGTTATCTAATTGTAGACCTCTCCAAGTGCGATCTATTTAATTAGTAACCATCATGTTCTTCGGCGGCGATCCTTTCGAACACTTTGCTGGAATGCATGGTGGCGGCGGATCTCGCCGCTCTGGCATGGATAGTACGAGGGATGTGGATACTACCAAGCTGTACGAGACGCTTGGTGTGAGTAGGTAGTAGGTTTGATGATATTGTTCTTGTTGTTGTAGATTTATCATGTTGTTTTTTCTACATTTATATGGAGAGAATATCTTGAGAAATGGAGTGAGTGCGAACAAAAAAGTACACGCTGGCGTCACCAGGAACGGCATGAATTATTGGACGGCGTTGTCATGTCATTGCTCCAGGGATAAGTGCGGGGGGGGATGTGGAAATTCGAACAATTGAATAGATAGGCTCCTGTGTCTCGCCTCGTTGGTTTGATGTTCAGAATCTCATTCTATTGTTGTTCACCTTTTTTCTTTTCCCACGCGCATTGGGAACGTCAGATAAACAAAAATGCCAGCGACAAAGAAATCAAGACTGCGTACAGGAAGCTCGCCGTAAAGCACCACCCCGATAAGGGAGGAGACGAGCACAAATTTAAGGAGGTCTCCGCCGCATACGAGGTGCTCTCTGACAAGGAGAAGCGTTCGAAGTATGACAAGTACGGCCTGGACGGTTTGGCCGACGAAGGCGGCAGAGGCGGTGGTCCCGACGATCTATTCTCCATGTTCTTCGGAGGTTCTCGCGGTGGTCGTTCCGCCGGGCCGCGCAAGAGCGAAAATGTCAACCACCCTCTCAAGGTTAGTTTGGAAGACTTGTACAATGGCAAGACGGCCAAAATTGCCATCAATCGACAAGTTATTGTGGGCGAATCGAAAATGTGTACCGCATGTGACGGGCATGGGGTGGTGGTGGAATTGAGACAGATCGCATTGGGGATGGTCCAACAACTACAACGCCGTTGTACCGAATGTAGTGGACAGGGATATTGTGCGACTCGTAAAAAGGAGCGCAAAATATTGGAAGTGCTGATCGAGAAAGGCATGCAGCATAATCAAAAGATTACTTTCCGGGGTATGGCAGATGAAAAACCAAACATGGAAGCAGGGGATATCAATTTCGTTATTCAGGAAAAGGAACACGAGGTGTTCAAACGGAAGGGTGCGGATTTGTTGATTACAAAAACCTTGAGTCTCAATGAGGCACTATGCGGGTTTCAATGGATGATAAAACACTTGGATGGAAGAGAGATTGCGATCAAATCCAGACCGGGAGAGGTTATCAAGCCGGAAGCATCGTCAAGTCACCCATTTGTTAAGATTGTCCCGAATGAGGGTATGCCATCTCATGGAAATCCATTCATCAAAGGGAACTTATACGTTTTGTTCAGGGTGGAATTTCCGTCGGACGGAGAGCTGACGAAGAAAAATAGAAAGGAACTTAAGAAGTTGCTCCCCCGCCCCGCCATGGATATTTCATACGATGAAGAAAAGGTAGAAGTTGTTCATCTGGAGCAGGCTGATGTAAAGAACTTTGGAAAAGGTGGTGCCGTGAATCATAACAACAATGATTCAGAGGATGAGGACGATGAAGGCGGTGGTCAAGTGGAGTGTCAGCAGTCGTAGAGCAACGATATGGGGAGACTGGGGTTTTGAGTCTCACAGGCAAATACATAGAATAAAGAATGAACAAGCTGAAGAAAATAATGATTGTCGAAACACAAAAAGTCCTTGCTCTTCATTTCAAAATGGCTCTGTAAGTTAGCAAATTACACTTGATTTGACGACGGTGAGGCATGCATTACTGGGAGCGAACCACACAAACGATTCATCGTGTTCAGTCATGAGCTGTGAAGGACTGAAGTTCGAAAAAGTTGACTTATTCCTTGAGGCAGATGTCAGCGTACCAAATGAAATGCCGCACCACCACTTCCATCCTTTCTATTCTTGGCAATCACTTTCACCAAGGATCCCGAATGAGGCCGTAAATGAGGTTGTTTGATCCACTCGCCAATCTCATTGGCAATTTGTATCGGTTTCACCATTTTACTGTAGCGATCATCATCTCCATCACCACTGTCATCGTTTCCACTTTCAAGCATGGCGCGATTGGCGGGGGTATCAATCATCAATGGAAGGATTCCCACAGCAGTAGTGTCGTTTTCTTCACGGCACGTCGGACCCCAAGACTGGATGAGGTGGTGTGCCGCAGACTTCGCCGAGCCATATCCGATCATTCCAGGCGTGGGCGATAATGCAGCAGAAGCGCCGATGATAACAAATAATCCTGAGATGCATGTGTGTGATGATATAAGTGAGTTATGGTCGAGAACATTGCTAGCATCGGCAACGATATGATAATTGCATACACAGATCCAAGCTCTCACCTCCTCTCTTCATGAATCGACGTCCGATTTGACTTGCCGCAACAATCGGATAATAGTTCATCTTCATCATCCTTTCGCAAATCTCAGCATTTTTCTTCGCAAACCCCAACTCAGCATCGACATCTCCCAACTCCTCGCTATTTGACATTTCAGCAAGATGCGTCGCAAGGTCGACATCTCCAGCCCATCCTCCAGAAGCACATACAATGGCATCAAATAATTTGTCCGCATCCCGTTTCTCACGTCCTCCGGTTCGCAGTTGCAAGTAGGATGACACTCCCCGAAAGAGCTCCCCAGTGAGTTCTGCGGTTGAGGCATCTCGTGGAAGGCAAATATATTCACTCAACCCCAATCCCCCCTTTGTATTCCTTGCCGAATACGAATCATGATCCAAGGCAACAACGTCAGCACCTACGACTTCCCAATTGCATGCACTCTTCCCCCCGAAATGAGACACCAGTGTCTTGCCCAAGATGCCTGCCGAGCCAATGACAAGTATTTTCTTCTTACTTTCCTTTGTTTCGATAATACCACTGTCGGCATCTCCGAATGAGTAATTTCCAAATAAATGATCGTCGTAATTCTTCTTCTTCTTGTTGCTGCTGCTGTGAGTCTTCCCGTTGATGCCATCCCGATTGCGAGGGTAAGGCACGCGTTTCCCACCGCGATCACGAGCAAAATGCCTCCATTGAAACGCAGAGTTATTTCGACTGCTGAATAAAATATCATACTGGTTCACATTATCTCTATTGTTGTAAATTGTTGTCGGGAGGGAGAAAAGGTAACGCCTTCGAATAGAGGAAGACGAAACGCATCGTAGTTGCTGATGGATATGGGCCGACGATGCTGGCTGAAGACTACTGCTACGGAAAATTGCACCTGTTACTGCTGGCAATGCTTCACTGGCTGCATTCCATGGTAATGACTGATGGAGGGCGGTTTTTATTGCAGGAATCTGAGTCAAGGTCGCCGCTAGTACTTTGGATGAGTTTATCGTCATCGTAGCTTTCCTTCGTGCTGTTAATGCATTTGAATGGTTTTGAGAGATGGGAAACTTGGCGACAATATCTACGATGTTGGTTAATAATAACTCGCCAAATTGATCATACACTGATTCACGGCTTCGCACTGAAACGAGTTGAACAACAGTATGCAGATCGGCAGCTGTGACCGAATTAATGAACTCAAGTTTTGCATTTCATTACTCTCGTTGTAAATATTATAACAATCGTAAATGAAGCCGGTGAAGATCATGATTGGAATCTAGCGGTAAGTCAAAAAAAACTATGCGTGGTGTTAGAGCGAACTTTACTCTCGTCATCTCCATGACAGAATATCGGATATCGGCGACTCGGCGACTACACGCTGTACCCAATATCCGTCTCCTCTATTACCCTAGTTCTCTCTGTGATTATGTCGGTGCGTGCATCTCCGTCACAACCGAAGAGCCCATTCAAATTACATACTTCACCTGTTGGACAGCTATCGATTGCACTGTAAACTGTAATTGCTTTTGCCTGTATGCCTCGTCTGCGGTTGTCATCATATCGTCTGACAATCATTATTTGAACGACAAGTCATATCTTCCGACATGGTTACGATGTTAGCCATACTCCTCATGTTCTGGATTATTTTAGCCTATCTCGACTGTAACTATCCGTGGTCCCTTGAAATGGTGGCTTCGATCATACCAATTGAGTAGGATATAGAATGAGAAAGAATAATTCACATATTCTTCCATGTGAATGCCAGCGACAAGGGAGACAGGGAGAGATTAAAAATAAGTTGAGATTTGAGATGTCACATTAAATATATCCGCTAGCTCGCATATTGTCACGAAACAACACAATTTTTGAAAACCCAATGAAACATGTATCGCATAAATAACCCTAGAAGTCTCGATGAGAATCAGTAACAATGAGTACGTGCGTGCATCATAACATGAGCAGCGCCCGTAATTCACGTGTTTCAAAGAGACGCACGGAATCACATAAAGATGATTGCTTGCGAAAATCGCCTACGACGCCAATTCAAACAGGGGTAAAAAACTTAACCTCAATGAAATGACGAAGGCTTGCATTCCTTTTCAGGGGTGTCAACCTAGCTTCCATAGCGAATGCATTTTTTGCAACAGATGCAAAGAAATGGGGGGAAGGCAAGCTAATTGTCCCTGATATTTCTTCGTCGTAGATGTTAATATAGGTCGATTTTTTCCGCCACAAAAAAGAATACTTACCAGCCATTTCGACGACACATCAAAACAATAATTGATATTTCTCTGACTTGTTCAATTATTTCATCTCATGAGATCACAACACATCACGCTGTCAGTGTCAGGGGGTGTAGCAGATTCTTGTGGCGGAGGGCGGACTTGTACCCATAGCACCCCCCGTAGTCCTCTCATCAATTTTATTTCATTCCTTTAGCCTTCCAAACACCCCATCAAGCTTCCTGTTTTGCAGATAATGATAATAAAATTAATAATAGGTTATGGTTATATTATGATGTTGTATGGTGGTCTTTGACGGAGAGTGCGGAGGCTCGCTTCTCAGACAACGACAGTTTTGGCGCGCCAGAATGCGTAAGAAACGTACACTCTCTCTTTCTCTCAATAAGTACTACACACTCTCCCGTAGGCGCAGAGCGAAGACGGGAAAACCCGTCGACTTTCGCTGCTTTGCCACTTCTTTGCCGCATAAATACCTAGAGATAGTATTAGATAGTACTACACAAACACACAGGTCGAAGTCATCCAACTCCTGGGTTGGGGCGTCATTTTATTCATCACTCCCTGTCATCGACGGACGCCCGAATAAGAGAAGAGAGAGAGAGAGATAGTACGATAGAGAGCAATGCCATCAACCGAAGCGCCAGCGGCGGCTCATGCGACCCCACTGTCGTCGGTGTTGGCGGCGGCAAAGAAAACGAAGAAGAAGAAACCATCCAAGCTGAAGCGACTCCTCTTCCCTAAAGCCAATAAGCCACCCTCATCGTCCGATGTGACATCATCATCATCACCACCACCAGCTGCACCGACGGAAATAGCAATAACAGTCAAGGATGAAAAATCTTCCTCTATCAACAACACCAATGCCGCTCCTGCTGCTACCAACACGAAAACTTCCACCGCTACCACAAAGACAACAACAAATACCCATGAAAAAACAATCTTGCTCGAAATATCCACCCTGCTACAAAAGAATCTACCCCGTCGCACACACACTCACAATTCACAAATATATTGCAATTGTTTTTTAGGATCGGAAATGGTCGATTACTTATTGGAAAATAATTTAGCATCCAGTCGAATAGAGGCCGCATCCATTGGTCAAGAACTTTTAATGTCCGTGGGAACTGTAGAGCATGCTGTTGTTTCGACTTGCACACGAACAGCAACATCAACAACAATTACAAGTCCTCATGCACTCTGCGGTTTCAAGGATGATTCTTCATCGCTCTATCGGTTCAGTGAACATCAAATCTTGATCGAAATATCGACACTACTGCAATCGAATCTACATTGTCGGACACACAGTCATCACTTCAAGAAATACAAACATTGCTTCGCTGGGTCGGACTTGATAGATTATTTAATGGAAAATAAATTGGTTTCGTCTCGTGCCGATGGTGTGGCTATTGGGCAAGAATTGATTATGACTTTGGGGACAGTAGAATATTTGTCAACGTCTTCAACGAGAAGTATTGGGGAACAATCGCAGCAACAACATGAGTTCAGGGATGATTCTTCTTCGTTTTATAGATTCAAGGCCAGAAGCAGTGGTGAAAATGCTGATTCTCCTCCTCCTTCTCCGTGTGAAGCCACGTTGAACAGTGTTGTGATGCCGACCGGCAGCAGAAATGTCCGAATTAATGAACCAATTTTTGCATTTCATCACTCTCGTTGTCAATATTATAACAATCTCTTGAATGAAGCCAGTGAAGATATGATTCAAATTTATCGCTAAGTCCAAAAGAAACTACGCGCGGTGTTAATGCGAACTTTACTGTCGTCACCCAAACCTCCGTGACAGAATATCGGCGACTCACGCTGTACCCAATATCCGTCTCCTCTATTAACCTAGTTCACTTTGTGACTATGTCGGCGCGTGCTTCTTCGTCACAACCGAAGAGCCTTGCCAAATAACATACTTCACCTGTTGGGCAGCTATCGATAGCATTGTAATTGCAACATGCCTGGTTGGAAAAAATGTAATAAGGGCATTAGTGCTAAGTTTTGCCGCTATGCCTCGTCTACAGTTGTCATCGTATCGTCTGACAATCATTTGAACGACAAGTCTCACAACATCATTGAAGCAACTCTTATCATTGCACTTTTATGTGAAACAAGCATTTTCATTCTCTTCATTGTATCGGATAAAGCGATGTTAGCACTTTCCATACATACTCCTCATGTTCTGGATAATTTTAGCCTATCTCGACGATAACAATCCGTGGTCCCTTGAAATGGTGGCTTCGATCATACCAATTGAGTAGGATATAGAATGAGAAAGAATAATTCACATATTCTTCCATGTGAATGCCAGCGACAAGGGAGACAGGGAGAGATTAAAAATAAGTTGAGATTTGAGATGTCACATTAAATATATCCGCTAGCTCGCATATTGTCACGAAACAACACAATTTTTGAAAACCCAATGAAACATGTATCGCATAAATAACCCTAGAAGTCTCGATGAGAATCAGTAACAATGAGTACGTGCGTGCATCATAACATGAGCAGCGCCCGTAATTCACGTGTTTCAAAGAGACGCACGGAATCACATAAAGATGATTGCTTGCGAAAATCGCCTACGACGCCAATTCAAACAGGGGTAAAAAACTTAACCTCAATGAAATGACGAAGGCTTGCATTCCTTTTCAGGGGTGTCAACCTAGCTTCCATAGCGAATGCATTTTTTGCAACAGATGCAAAGAAATGGGGGGAAGGCAAGCTAATTGTCCCTGATATTTCTTCGTCGTAGATGTTAATATAGGTCGATTTTTTCCGCCACAAAAAAGAATACTTACCAGCCATTTCGACGACACATCAAAACAATAATTGATATTTCTCTGACTTGTTCAATTATTTCATCTCATGAGATCACAACACATCACGCTGTCAGTGTCAGGGGGTGTAGCAGATTCTTGTGGCGGAGGGCGGACTTGTACCCATAGCACCCCCCGTAGTCCTCTCATCAATTTTATTTCATTCCTTTAGCCTTCCAAACACCCCATCAAGCTTCCTGTTTTGCAGATAATGATAATAAAATTAATAATAGGTTATGGTTATATTATGATGTTGTATGGTGGTCTTTGACGGAGAGTGCGGAGGCTCGCTTCTCAGACAACGACAGTTTTGGCGCGCCAGAATGCGTAAGAAACGTACACTCTCTCTTTCTCTCAATAAGTACTACACACTCTCCCGTAGGCGCAGAGCGAAGACGGGAAAACCCGTCGACTTTCGCTGCTTTGCCACTTCTTTGCCGCATAAATACCTAGAGATAGTATTAGATAGTACTACACAAACACACAGGTCGAAGTCATCCAACTCCTGGGTTGGGGCGTCATTTTATTCATCACTCCCTGTCATCGACGGACGCCCGAATAAGAGAAGAGAGAGAGAGAGATAGTACGATAGAGAGCAATGCCATCAACCGAAGCGCCAGCGGCGGCTCATGCGACCCCACTGTCGTCGGTGTTGGCGGCGGCAAAGAAAACGAAGAAGAAGAAACCATCCAAGCTGAAGCGACTCCTCTTCCCTAAAGCCAATAAGCCACCCTCATCGTCCGATGTGACATCATCATCATCACCACCACCAGCTGCACCGACGGAAATAGCAATAACAGTCAAGGATGAAAAATCTTCCTCTATCAACAACACCAATGCCGCTCCTGCTGCTACCAACACGAAAACTTCCACCGCTACCACAAAGACAACAACAAATACCCATGAAAAAACAATCTTGCTCGAAATATCCACCCTGCTACAAAAGAATCTACCCCGTCGCACACACACTCACAATTCACAAATATATTGCAATTGTTTTTTAGGATCGGAAATGGTCGATTACTTATTGGAAAATAATTTAGCATCCAGTCGAATAGAGGCCGCATCCATTGGTCAAGAACTTTTAATGTCCGTGGGAACTGTAGAGCATGCTGTTGTTTCGACTTGCACACGAACAGCAACATCAACAACAATTACAAGTCCTCATGCACTCTGCGGTTTCAAGGATGATTCTTCATCGCTCTATCGGTTCAGTGAACATCAAATCTTGATCGAAATATCGACACTACTGCAATCGAATCTACATTGTCGGACACACAGTCATCACTTCAAGAAATACAAACATTGCTTCGCTGGGTCGGACTTGATAGATTATTTAATGGAAAATAAATTGGTTTCGTCTCGTGCCGATGGTGTGGCTATTGGGCAAGAATTGATTATGACTTTGGGGACAGTAGAATATTTGTCAACGTCTTCAACGAGAAGTATTGGGGAACAATCGCAGCAACAACATGAGTTCAGGGATGATTCTTCTTCGTTTTATAGATTCAAGGCCAGAAGCAGTGGTGAAAATGCTGATTCTCCTCCTCCTTCTCCGTGTGAAGCCACTGCGTTGTCAAGCGATAGAAATGGAGTCGGAGCGAGAGGAATTACGATGAAGATGGACAAGTTTGGCTTCTTGCTCGATGATGACGAGGCAGCTACTACCACTGCTGCCACGAACGATGAGAATCTTGTAGATCTCTTGCGCCCGTCGGATGCCAAATGGGAGAAATTGCTCGATAAGATAATCCCAATCAACAACAAAGCACACCGATCCTCTTTCTCTACAAGTGGTCACAAACGAGCTGTTATTACGACAACATCAGCAACTTCAGCCAAGGCAAAAAATTATGCACGACGCGGTCTGCCAGACACGGTGCGGCCCAAGGCATGGACGACATTGACGGGTGTGGACGCTTTGATGAGTAGATTTCCTCGCAAGTATCACGAATTAGTGCAAGAGGCTGAAGAGGAATATCGTAAGCATCACGAAGATCAGGAATGTACAACGGTGTCATTTGGCGCCATATGCTGCAACGCAATGAATGGGGGTTCACTTGTTGCCTCGCCCGCCACCGCCATGGACAGTCCGAAAACTGATGTTAGTAATAGAATGGGGCCGGTATTGGACACAATAGAACGGGACATACACCGAACCTTTCCGAAGCATTACCTATTCCATAGCGCTTTTGATGAATCGAACGAGGCCGAAATAGGTAACGGGAACGGCATCATAGAAGTGGATTCGGATGATATAGCCTCCGATGATGATAACGATGAGGTGGGTGATAGTATCGGAGAGAGAATTTCATCTACGACAAATGATGAGGTTGAATCGATGACACCATTTGATGTCGAGGCAAAGAAGAAAATGTTTAATGAGTCGATGAACACATTGATGACCAATATAAGTTGTGGTGCTCTAGTTAATATCGCAGATAGTGTAAAAGACAATGCAGGTACAGATTCGAAAGCATCAATATCTACCCCGAACCAGGCGAAAAGTGCGGAAGACGACGACGCCGCTGCCAAGTCGAACAGCGAACGTATGCCATTGTTAGAAGGGAAGGAGATGGGTCACGGTCAGAATTCATTGCGACGGGTTCTACGCGCATACAGCATGTATGACTCTGAGGTGGGCTATTGCCAAGGAATGAATTACATTTCGGCCATGTTCCTCACCTTTCTATCCGAGGAGAAGGCATTTTGGCTATTGGTTGTAGTGATGAATGACGAGCCGTACAGGTTACGTGATTTATTCGGGGAGGAAATGGCTGGTGCCCATGAGGTACTTTTTATCGCAGAGAAGTTGCTGGCGCAGTTTTTGCCGAAAGTGTCGAAACATTTGGAAGCGGAGAGTATTCACATGTCTATGTTCGTTACGCCGTGGTTGCTGACAGTGTACACTAGCACATTTCCGTTTGATTTGGTGGCACGCGTATGGGATTGCTTTCTGATTGAGGGATGGAAGGTTCTATATCGTGTGATGCTCTCATTACTGGAGTTTGCCTCGAAAGATATACTCAACCTTCAATTCGAACAAATTCTGAATTACTTCAGAGACTTTCCCACGAAAATCAATGGGAGGATAATATTGGCAAATTCACTAAAGATTGGTCTTAAGAAGAAGCACATTCAGAAACATGCGAAGGAATGGAGACGTCTTGCAGGTGGTGACAAGAAATGATCCACGGACAAAATAAGGATATCCGCGTAATTAGAAGCTGTATACTATCATCACACTAATGAATTTCATTCAATGCCTCTGCACACAATGCGTTTCAAACAATGTCACCCTCGCTAATTTTTATCAGCAGATTTTCTATCAAGTCGAATTGATACTGACCATACCCCCTTCAGTGATCCCCGACTCGCAATAACAACGTGCCCACCTTTGGTAAAGCTGTCGACATGGTCATCATTTACAGATGCCAGAAAATCGTTCGGAATGATATAATTCGTGCACGTACGTATGTTCGATAGGTCTTTCCATCCAAAATGATGCTCGAGCTTAGAAAAACATGGTATCATACAAAAAGCAGTTGTATTATTGTATTACACGATATTCTACTTGAACCTTCTGGAGCAAACCAAACACACAGAGGACTAACAAGGTCATCTACCAATGATCCAAATTCAATCTTCCTTGATCCATCTGGATCTAATCCTTCACAGCACTTATCTCTTCATTCTCTTTGGCATTGGCTTCAAGAGCTGAAATAAGCATCTTCCTTGATCCATCTAGATCTAATCCTTTCCTGTGAGCTCTACGGCGAAGCTCGCAGATGCTCAGATTCCAGAATTTCTCCTCTTTTCTCTCTCTCCTTGCCACCGCTGCCAGAACTTCATTTACTACATCTCTGGGGGCATTCACCATTAAATTCTGTTCACATGTTGTGAGCGCATTGCCAACAATGAAATCCACTGCTTTCTCCTTCAAGAGGGCACAGTTCTTTGAATCAGCGAATTCAAGATGCTCAACTACATTTTCCATTGTAAACGTCGTCTTAAAAACATACCATGCTTCAGCATCAAGTTTGAGGTTGGTCACTCCAAACTTATTGGCGAACTCAATGATATTCTTGATGTGTGCGACATCTTCCCCAAAATTCGCCGTCTTACAGCCATAGAGGTAGAGCAAAAAGTCTTCGAAGACATCGGATGAGATGTTGGTAAGTTCAACAAGAGAAGATTGTGAATCATCTGTCATGCAGAGTTCAGCAAGCTGGGGAGCAACTTTCTTCAAAATAAGCTGATGGGCAAAGAACTTCTTGGGATGCTCTCCCATGATCTTGAAGACAATATCAGCGGATTCCTCGTCCATAAACAAGTCTTGGGGGGTTTGACATGCAGAAGAATTATTCCAAATGAATGTACAAGGATGATTATTGGAATCCTCCCGTTTCATTCGTACCTCGACCCACAAAGCACCGTCGACTAGATAATCATTTCGAATTTCCTTTGAAATACATATCTCTCGTATGTCGCACCAATGTACGACATTGTTGATGGAAATGCCAGCAAGAATTCTGCTTTGACTAGGACCAGAAGTCTTTTCCAAGCAGATTGTAACATAATCCAGATTATTATCGACAAGTGATAAACTCAATGTCCAATCATGGCCCAAACAAAAGAAACTAGGAGACCTAATAGT
>JALLBB010000674.1:0-12949 GCA_036939735.1 Discostella stelligera
AAGTCAAAAAAAAGAGTTAAACTATTGTTTTTTTGTGCGCCCCACCCGAACGATAACAGATCCGCCTTCCACTTATGGTGGTTGGAGGTCCCTCGACCGAGATTGTGATAGGCCCAAAATATTTTACATTACCATGAATTCAATAAATGCTGCCGCAATCATCCGGCATCGATGCATCCTTATCCTTGTGCTAATATTCATAACTAACTTTTCTCTGTATGCGGTTGGTCAAGAAATCTTAGATGTCGATCGGGAGGAAGCCGCGACAGCCGTCGCTGCCGACCACGACGCCACCGTCGTAGCCGTAGCCTCTGATGGAGTGGGTGATGTTGTCGATTTTGGTGGTACGATGGAGGATTCAATAACAAATTTGACAGAGAATGCAAATGTAGACAGTATTATGATGACTCAAGGTGTTATCGATGACGTCCTCATCGAAGATGAGGCTTCGGAGACGGCCACGAATGATGGAGAATGCGAGAATTCAAACAGCGCCAACTCATCAACGTCATCAACAGAATCTACCAACGACAATGTCGAAACCGTTGGCGATATAGGAAAGACAGATAATGCACCAGAACCGAAACTGGACCAAGAAACGGAAGTCATGCCCGTCGTACAAGTAGGGCCGTTCATCGATCTCTTGGGGGACAAGCTACTATCGTTAGAAATGGTTGATGAGGCACATGCGCAGGTTCATCAGCACTATACAAACGAGGCATTAAGTGGGAAAAAAGTTGTAGGTTTGTATTTTAGCGCTGATTGGTGAGTTTGCATCTTGTGCCGACAGTTCTTGTTGTAGATGAATTGTTCTCTGATATTTCGAACTCTTTCCCCTACAACAGGTGCGGTCCGTGCAGACAGTTTACACCGGATCTGGTCAATTTCTACAACAAGATGAACTCCCGACGAGGTAAAAAAGATGAATTTGAGATCGTATGGATATCTAGATGTCGAACTGTGGACGCGTTCGGGCAATACTTTACACAGATGAATTGGCTTGCGTTGCCACCCAATGAAGCTATGGGACAACGTGGGCAGTACCTTGGCGAAAAGTTCAAAGTCAAATCCATACCTACTCTAGTTCTTCTTGACGAAATCGGTAATGTTATTACCACCGATGCAAGGAGCAAAATTCCAATGGATATGGCTGGGATTGGGTTTCCATGGAGAAGCCCCATCAGCATATTGGTCTCCACGTTAATTCCCAAAAGTTTCCGTTTGTTGGCTAAGAGTCAGATATCTGAGGTGATAAACTTGTTGAAGAGAGTTACTGCAGGGAAAAGAAACGTCCTTAAGGATGCCCTGAAGATTGGAGTTAGGAAGTAACTGCTAAGATTAAAAACCTATCCTCGCGGGAATAAATAAGAGGAATGGCTCATAAATACCACAATTTACACTGAGCAACAATAATAATTTTAGCTAACTAATAAATAGCGTTACCTCTCAGCTGCTAGACGAAGATATTTCCATACTTCGTCCCGTCCCATACGTGTCTCTGCTGACGTCAAGACGATTGGAGCGTAGCCAACTTGATTCGACTTCATTGTATTCATTAGCTTATCTAGCACTGACTTGGACACTGTTCCAGGATTTTTCTCCGATGAAGCGCTCTTGACGTTTTTATCACACTTTGTCAAAATAATGACGTATTTTGCATTGTTTCGTTGTTGATTGCCACCCATTATTGCGCCGATCTTATGCATAATCTTTGCATCTTCTTCAGTGGGCCCATGCCTTGCATCTATAAGGTGAAAAACCACTCGAAGTGCTACAAATTGAAAACATAATGTTTGATTTCGGTTGGTAACAAATGCAAGCGATGTAAATCCGTAGTATACTCACTTTCTCTTTTCCTCAGGTATTCATCCATGAAATCGGACCACTCTTGGCGTTGCCTCTGGGGCACTTTCGCAAAACCGAACCCAGGGAGGTCTACAATGTAAAAGGAATCGCGATCTTTGGATCCAAGAACCTCGTCACCGTAGCGGATTTGACGCTCGAGGTCAGGTTTGTCATTGACAGCAAAGTAGTTGAATTGTTGGGTCTTTCCAGGGGTTTTGCTAATGAATGCCAGCGACTTGCGGTTGGTCAGCTGTTGTCGAGGGTTAGAATTGCATATGTTATATGACCAGAAAGATTGCGGGTCCCAATCTAACAGTCTCACCATGTTTACAAGGCTTGATTTGCCGACATTACTGCGGCCAATGAATGCCACCTCACCCCGATCTGCTTCTGGACATCCATTCATATCAACAGCGCCAGTCACAAAGCATGTTCGCCTCACCAATGCATTGCTCAAGGCTTCAAATGTCACATCATTATTCTCAGAAGGGAGTGAAATCATAGCATCAAGGACAGCATACACAATGTTGCATGGCCACTGGCCAGGCTCCTCATCGCTTGCATCATTTCTGCTCGCCCACTTGCCACCTCGTCGCTTACTTTCACACTGTGCAGCACCCTTCACGATACGATCCCACGGTATGCCCAATTCTTCGGCAGTTATTCCAGCGCTATTCACAACGATTCCCATTTCTTTCAACTTTTGAATTGCTTTAATTCCCAATGTTGGCTCCTCTTCGTAGAAATGCCGCGAGGCGATGGACCCGATGCTACGTGCCCGGTGCACAAGCCTATCCCGACTATCGAGTTGTCGGCGTACCGATTCTTCTTCCAAATGATTTTTGTCGTCATTAAGCTTGATATCGTTGAAATTTACCCAGCCATTCAAGGGCAAACTAAGCTCGTCTTCCAACACATCCCAAGCCTCCTGGATATAATGACATCGAACCAAGCCTCGGATGATCGCCGCCGATTCCAGAGCGAGCATCGAAGATCGATGCGAGATTCTTCTCTCGGTGATGCAGCGTTCGGTAATGCCATGATTATTGAAGTGTAGCGACGCAACGGCGAGACGTGATAAGAGCGATCCTCGATATCCATAGGCAAAGGATACATCTGAACAAAAGGAAAAGAGAGGACGATTTGAGAGATTAGGACAGTCCGATCGTTATTTGAAGTTCCGTTGCAACTCACCAACCTCCTCCAACAAAAAATGTGCAATCTCTCGAATATCATGCATATCATGATAATTCTGCGCTCGTTTGATCGCCTTGACGACATCATCGGCTGTGGTGGACGAAGTATCTAATTTCTCAATCCTCGTAGAATGCAACGGGTGAACCACGGGATAGTTATTTGAATGATCGTATGGATTCTCTACCGGATGGATGTTGGTATTGGTCAGTTGATTGCCCCGCAGCCCATCGAGGTCGACATCGAAATCATCATTCGGCTTCTCGCTCTGTAGCAAGAAGTCGGCTCGCTGTGCGAAATTGTGTTTCTTCCTAGTAGTAGAAGAAGAAGAAGTAGTAGTAGTAGTAGTAGTAGTACCCGTTCCCGATGACCGACGCTGCTGATCCCTTTGAAGTTTCCGCTTATATATCGCGTCGGGATGCTGTGAGGTCGACTTGTTGAGATTGACTTGCCCTTGATTGATTAGTTTCCTAGCGCGTTGAGCAGCCTTGCGCCGCGATCGTTCGGAGGGTGGGTTTGTGGCCGCTGGCGATGGCGACAGTCCGTCGCTACTCTCCGACATCATCAATTCCAATGGAATTCTACCCTCGTGAGCTAATGCGCCATGTTGGCATCGATGCACACGTACAACAACATTACTGTTGTGTGCGATATTCGGGGCGACCATCGACGAGGCATGCCGTATTCTGAACACTGACATTGCGGTGGTGGTGAAGGCAATGATGGAAAAGCCTTTGCTCGTCCTGCTGCTGCGGCGGCGGCGAGAGATTGCGTTTTGCTCTACTGCCATTTTCTATTATTTCAACAACGCGGACAGGTGTGGTGGTGGCGATGCTGCTGTGTTGTTGATGTTGATGTGTTTGTGTTTATGTTGGATGTTGACTGTTGGTGGTTGTGGTGGTACGTACGACGAGTGTGCGTGCGCGCGGCACCTTCGAGTGTCACTTTTTTGGCGGGAAGAAATGCCAGTCCGCCCGCCCCCCACGTACTACCATACGAGAGCAAAACAGCACACGCGCGCCCTCGCTCCTCACCCACGATGAAAAAATCCGCCTCTCGGAGCTCACTCCTTTTAATGGTAGTGCGTTATATTATCATAGACCTTCCATGCCCTGTCGTGGCATTTGCACCTTTACAATCAGCATACATCCCTAGCATTATTAATCAGATTCGTCACGATGTTCAGTCGTCTGCGAGGAGGGTGAAATTCGCGGCAAGCGATGATGGCAGTGGCGAAAGTGAAACCGGTGATAATTATAATAGAATTGATCAACGGGTTCCGAACGATATGGGACTTGATATTGTTCGTGGAAGTGGAAATGAATTATCTGATGAAACATGGAGAGATATCGAGAAAGGTGCTCCGAGTCAGTGGACGGTGATGAAAAATGTGAGTGTAGTACTGTTATGAATGAATGGATTATGTTATTGTCGCTACTCTTAGTTGGTAATCTGTTGCGATCATTCACTTTCGAATACATCATATTAGCTACTTGGAATAAATATCTTCACCTATATTTTGGCTGCAGCGATAGTATTCTTTCTTTCCATGAATGCTGCCTTGGGACCAGGGTGGTTGGGTCAATCTTTGGGTTGGGAAGATGTCGGAACATTTACCAAAGTTTCAGACTCGTTACCATTAAACGTAGATGTGAGCGCGCCTGAATATTTACTATAGTCGGTATTTCATACTTTACCAATTCATAGTATTCGTAACACCGGCTCTCAGTGGAAAATCAAAACAGCGATGGGGGTTGGATAAGTGGAGTTTGTCCAAGTGAGCTCACTCTCACTCATTCGAATTTGCGCTGAATAGTGGATATTTTATTCCACTATAGTTGCATCAATCACCACCTCATCACCGATATCCTTTTGTGCGTTAAAACTCCTTTCTCTGCCACCTTGAACATTGATGACTCTCCCACCAATCCCCAATTCAAGTCGAAGTATTCCGGCTTCATCTGCCAAGAGCCTTATCTGTCCCATATTCCGACTTCCTTCTATTGGAATAATCATTTCAACCCTTGATCTCCTTATTCCATTTGTAACAAATGACGAGGATGACTGAGCGGTTGGAATCCCAAGCCGGATAGAATCTCCCACCAGTTCAGAAACTGCTGGATCAGCAAGAAGATCGGCATAAGCATCGTCCAATAAGATATCTGTTGATGCCATCTCACGGCCCAATCTTGTTTCCATCTCAAAACTTAGTCTATCCATCACGTCGTTAATCATCCCTAACCCATCTAGCATATCATCCAACATACGGTCCATTACCTCAAAACCTCGAAATGGGCTCATCATCATTCCACGTACCGTCCTTTCATCATCCTCGAATCCAATATCATTTCGCCAGCGATACTGTTCTCGTTCTACTCGTCTCATGGCTCGACGTGGAGACCGTCGACTTTGTTCGTATTCGTAGTATCCATAGTTTTGTCCAGTTTGCTGATCGTTATAGTCCTGATCAATAAAATAGTCATTATCATATCTTTGAGTTTGCCTACTGAAAGAGTCCTTATCTTGTCGACCAAGGGAATTTTGAGGCTCATTCCATTGGTAAGTACGACGCCCACCAGCGCTATTTGGTCTAAATGGCCCCTGGCGCTCATAATCGCCGTTTACATTTTGACCGAGATCACCACCACGATACTCTTGCTGATATACCCGCTGACTAAACGAAGGGTTCGGCCTACCGTCAAAACCTAGATTTGTTTGCTTAGGAGTTCCAGAGAATTTCTCAAAATTTATCATATCTCGTGTATTTCTGTTGGAGGGAAATTCATTCTGAGACCAAGGCGGTCGGTTTCCGGTGCGTTCATCGAATCCCATTGGATATTCCCACCTCGCATCTTGCGAGTCATAGAATTGCTGTGGAGCGTGTCTACCCCAATCGATAATATTGTCAGGAGTGTAACCTAGAGAAGATGCACAATTGGAATATCCCACGATATGTTGTTCTCTCGATGCCGATGCCGATGCCGATGCCGATGGAGAAGTGAAGGCAGCAGTGACATGGTTGAATGCACACACGAGTATTCTTATTTTCAAGAAGACAGTTTCTATTCGCATTTTTAATGATGAATCGGGTGTTGGAAATAATAATGATAGCACTCAATTTACCTATGGTTATGCGATGGCTGATGGTAGTACGAAGTCTCTACCTACTCGACTCTCTCTATTCTGTGTGTATTGTAGGTAGATACATAATGTTGTGTAGTAGTAGGTTGTTGGTCTGTCCGACTCCTCTGTCCCAGCTCGCTGGCCGTAGACACAATAAATTTAAGTCTCCGTCTTCCTCTCTCTCTCCATCACCAATAATCATACCAACAGACACACACGACAAAAATCAAAAAAATTGCATCACCAACGTTATGACCTCTCGTAGACCTCTATCACGACCTCTCTATCCATCCTGACAACATCATCGTGGTCGTGCGTGCAGCAACACCACCAATGATTGGAAGCTTTCATAAGAAGGAGGTCTTGAAGGTTGATTTGTTTTGCGGGAAGTCTCTTTGACTAGTCTAGTTGCACCGATATCTTAGTATGGGTAGGGTATTTTTGATTGGGATAAAACTTCGTTGGAATAGCACGATGAAACAACGAATTATCACCTTTCTGCTAATGTTTTCTCCCAATCTTGTGCTTGGAGTGCATGATCGAGGGCTGATTATTTCTGGAACTAGAGACTATTCATGCAGACGAAAAAGAGCTTCGGCTGCGGCGTTTGTCTCTAATGCTATTATTCAACATTCGACAATATCATTATCGAAAAAACATAGAAACTACGGCAACTCGCCGTTGGTCTCACATCAATTAGGTTATTCAAAAGATGAGAACGAAAAGAGCATTCACAATTATGATTGGTTACGTACAACCAACAAACAAGATGCTTTCTTTCCAGCTGAAATTCATACAGATAGAGAAGATAACTTTGTCTTCGACGGTAGATTGGAGGCTAGTGACGATTGCTACGACAAAGATGACAATGAAAAAAAAATCTATTCAACAACGAACAACGATGTTCATGAACGACGAAATAGACGGCTTAGTTCTTTAATTAATTTCAACCAAGCGACGTCACGAGAAAAGAATTTATCATCCTTGCGTAGGATAAATAATTGAGCAGAGATGCGAGGCACATCAGTTCGTAGTCGTAGCACACTCAAAATGGAAAATGATATTCCAGCATTACCCTACAATGATCTATCCCAACTGCATGTCATTCGATCAAATGCCCCTGCCATTTTACTTCCATCTGGTCCAGGCACGGGAAAGACCCATGTCTTATCATTGCGAATAGCGTACCTACTTCGAAAACATGTCACGAAGCTGAGGAATCGGTTGTGGAAATCAGAGTCTGTTGTTGATGACAACGACCTTGAAGCTAATGATGAAGAGTGTACAACACCGGACTCTATTATTATATTGAGCTTCACGAATAGAGATGCAGAGCGGTTGAAAGAACGTGCACTCGACTGCTTATTTCCTCTACATAACATGGGCGATGTCGACTTTTCAAGTTCTCAACACATGTGGAGGAATGAAACATCGCGTCAGCTGTGGGCTGGGACTGTGCATGCATTTTCGCTTGCGATTCTCAATAAGTATGGACGATCTTCGTCATCCTTAAAAGTATTACCTGCGAGGGAGATGCGTAATCGGGTCGCTGCTTCATTACGGTCCTTGATGATCGCGCAAGATGGTGGACACAAAAGCTCAATCCATTCAGAAACTAAAATGCTTCAATCCCGTCATTTGCAAGCACTGAATGATGTTGGGCATTCTCGCTCCATCCTCTATCAGAACATTGTACGGTGCATTGATCTCTGGAAAGAAGCAGGTATTCCTCTAACAACCCCTGAACCACCGTCAGTCGCCCCTGCCTATGAAGAAGGCAGTTCACTAGATGAGGACACGGAAGGAGGTAAATATCAACAGAAGGAGCATGAGGTGATTAAATCTTGTATGGAATTGGCCACGAGGTTGGGTATACCCAACTCTTCGGCCTTGTTAGCGCTAGATGTTTTCCCCGCGTTCCAGGCCAGGCACGCGGAAGCGGGGACGGCGGATCCATCTGACCTCGCTGGCATGGCATATCGTCTCCTACTCGCCCAACCTGAATCTCTTCGTCACCTTCGGTCGAAATTAAAGCACATTATTGTCGACGAATATCAAGATATGTCGGTGTCTCAGCACAATCTGCTCCGTCTCGTAGTGCGAGGAATTGTCAATGAAGACGAGACATTACTAGACACAAGTGACATTCACAAGAAAAGAAAGATCGAACTGCGACAACGCCAAAAATTGCCAGTCCTGTTGGAACCAACGAAACCGAAGCGCAATCGCTACAGCAACGATCTACAAAGTTATTCTGTGCCATCTATATTTTGCGCTGGAGATGCAAGTCAGTCGATATATGGCTGGAGAGGCGGATCACCAGAGTTGACAATTCACGGTTTCCTTAGGGATTATCCCCAGGGCATCGTCGCGCAACTTGCGGTGTGCTATCGTCTTCCAAATGACATCGCCGAAGCTGCAGAAATGCTATTTCCGATGGGACTGATAGAAACTATACCCAACTCAAGTGTGAGCCTTGCAGCGGCTGCCAAGGTTGCGTCAACCCTGCAATATTCACCAAACATCGTTCGTGGCGGTACAGGCCAACGTTCTATTGAAGAGCACTTTCAATTAGGAAATCAGCTTTTACTATCAAAAGGTATGCAAAAAATTGACAGCACTGTCATATTGCACGGCCTATGGGATGCTCGCGAGGAGGCCAAATACATTGCGTCCACTATTAGGCGAAGGTCGAAGGAACGCAAAAGCGCATTGATAAGTGCCCTGAACAACTTGGATAGTACAGTTACATTTCCACCGGCGGATGAGTTGATGGACTTGACCGATGTTGCTGTAATGGTTCGATCATCTAACCAGCTTCATCTTCTCAAAGAGGCTCTCGGAAATGCCGGGATTCCATTCACTTCCAACGAAAATTATGAGGTAGATACTCGCGCAAAGGAAAACGATGAGGCACAAAATTGGTTGACACGAAAGCGGGCGCGGATGGCGAAATCTCTTCCGATGAAACCAGTATTTCTATTAACGATGCATCGAGCCAAAGGTGAGGAGTTCGACGATGTCTACTTGGCAGGCTGGACTGAGGGCGAGTTCCCTCATCCCGATGCAGTTTCGTCGAATCGTGTCCATGAAGAACGGCGTCTTGCTTATGTGGCATTAACCCGCGCTCGACAGAGAGTAGTCATAACGCACTCGTTTGTGAAAAGGGTGCTAACTTATGGAAGCGATGGGAGGAAGAAATATGTTACCGGGCAGGTTGAGCCGAGTCGTTTTCTGTACGAACTCAAACCATCGAAAAGAGCTGAGGATGGAGCCACCAGCAGCAGCGACGTGAATGATTCTCTGTGGATCCCATCAAATGATAATAAAGGAACCTTTTGGGATAGGTCTCGAGGCATCAAAGAATTTGTTGCAGGGCAAAATTTGCCACATTCCTTTCAAGTGGCGTATCAGCAACCGCGGGGATATGTAGCAAAAAGGTCGGAGTTACGCCCGAATGTTGTCAACGTTTCTTCACATACGAGCACTGAAAATCTACCGATGACACCAATCGAAGTCATTGAGACTGGGTTGAAGGATATTGTTACCCTGCGCAAGAAGGGGGCGACGAAAAAGTATGCACCGATATTTAAGGAAATGCTTGCCTCATTTTTCCAAATTAGTCGAGGACACGCCTTAGTATTTGCATCAGGCGCGACAAGTAAGCAGGCCCTGAACGAATCAGTTTATGCATTGATGGAAGCACCTGCTGAAGAACTAGCACAGAAACCTCTCTGCAAATGTACTACAACGCAACTTGGTCACTTTCTCGCATATCTCATCCTCAAACCAGAAACAAAGGAGATGCATTCAGGTCCCTTGCAAATAGTTGAGAATGGTCTAAAGGAAATTGTTACCCTGCGCCGAAAAGGGGCAAGCAAAAGGTACACTCTTATCTTCAAGGAGATGCTCGCTTCTTTGTTTGAAATACGAAGGGGCAATGCTCTCGTCTTAAAATCGGGACCAAAGCAGGCTAAAAATGGATCTGTCCGCACGTTAGTTGATGCGCCAGCAGAAGAATTGGTGAGGAAGCCCCTTGGTAAATGTACTGCCACCCAGCTTGGTCACTACGTAGCATTTTTGCTGATTACGTCGGGATCATTTGAGCAGAAGGTGATGTAGACAAGACGTGCAATTTCAATAGATATCGAGTAACGAGAAAACGTAGACGGTCGAATCCTACTTGCATTGCTCTTCCATTACTGACATGATCAGTTTCATTTCCTCAGCAACTTCATCTATTGTTCGTTCAGGGAATACCGCACAACTGTCAAAGTCGACTTTATCAACCCTCCACAATCCGAGGCACGCACACGGATCATCAATACTTGAACTTTCAGGTGTCGCTATTATGAAGGCCATATCAATTGTAATGGTTTGCATAAATGGTCGGACAATGTTAATAAGCTTTCTCATTTTCTTGTCGGATACACAATCTACATCACATTCCAATATAGCACAGTTTGTCTTGCCACTGATGGGATCGAAAGATTTGGGTACCTGCGTCCACGTCGCCGGATGTCTAGGGGTATGAATTGGTACCTCCTTGGGTCTAGGTGGCCTAATCATACGAATTGCAAGCGGGCCGTCGACAATGTACGGGATCACCTTAGCACGAGCTCGATATTCCGCATCTCCCGAAAGGAATCTCTGTTCGGCAATGTCGTGAGGGGTTAGACACAAAGCTATTACACAATTTTAACATAAGCAATTAATTTTTCACCTTGAAGGCTCTTATATCAGGCGGGTCGTCAATTTTCTCTGCCGGGATGTTATCCCAGTCATCAAACCAATCTGGAAGCTTGAAATAGGCCTTGAAAATAATAAGAGAGCGCTTAAGTTGGTCAAGGGTCGAAGCCGAGGCGTGCGTAAAGTGATGGAAATTAGTAAAGAAACACATACCGTCATGTTCCCAAACGGCAACATCATGTTCGCGATGAGAGTCGGGACGTCGCGAAGTCCACACCTGGTGGAAGGAATAAAAATACGGTGAACAAATGAGATGTGACATAATTATTGTGTCCGTGCACCACACAAAAGATAACACTCACTCGATTAGCATCGGTTGTCGCCAAATTTCCTCTTCGGGGGTATCCGTGATGAATAAATCCATACCTCGAAGGCTGCACAGAGGATCCACGACGCGCTTAAACAGGCGCGAGGCTCGAATGTTGTTCAATTTGGCCTTACCCACCAAGATAGTGCCGCTAGTTGTGTCTACTCGTATTTCTTCACCAGCACCTGCTCCTGCTATTTCTTCTTCTTCCTTCTCCTCCTCCTCCTCATCGTTGTCTTCTGCATCATTCCAGTCCATATCATCCTCAATTGTCGATTTTGATTCGCTGCGAGCGGAGGATGCCCTCGCCACCTTTGCCATTACATCCATGGTCGACTTCTTCACACGTCGTCGAAAATCTGAGTATTTAAGGAGATGATCCATCAGCGGACCTTCTGAAAAGAGCACTCGTCTCCTACGTTTCCATTCCATGACGGCAGCATCCTCGTCCTCTTCCTGCTCCTCCTCTCCTTCTTCATCGTCATCGCCGACCTTTCTTCGCCCCGTCAGTATCGCCATCATCTCATTGCTCGTTTCAGCCGCAATGGCTGTGGGAGAGTGTAGGAGATTGGAATATCGTTGTACTTTAACGTAGTGCCCCCCTCCCAACAAACTGTGCTGACTTAATAGTTTTTTCGTCTTATCGAGATAGTGGTGAGAAGCAGCGGTAGCGGCAGAATAAGTAGGGTTGCTATTGCTCTCCTGACGATCTATTGGACCAGTTTTGTCTCGTTGGCGGTTGTTCCCATCCAACAACTCGTCAGCAGCAGAGCTAGTAATCACATCATGATGGGATGCAGACGATAAAAATGTCTCATCGGATACGATGGCAGTATTGCAGATTTTTTGTGTAAAAGGTCGTTGTTGTTGATGAATAATCGCAAAGATCTTTGATATCCTGTCCACATAACTTCTGCTGCTACTGCTGCTAGTGCATCCCAAGATAAAGTAGAGAACAGCAATGAAGATGGAGGATGACGGTGTTGAAGACTGCTGCAAAATAACAGCAAGACCAAGAATTGCCACAGATGTAATCACGACGATACAATAATTTTCCGCTTGATCGCCTCTATCATTATCATTTATAATTGGCTGGAATTGTCTTTCTGGCAGCGAAGATGCTGCATGTTGCGGGTTGTTTTTGCGATGTTTTGTTTTGTCGTTAATCTCGACCGAAGCCGGCAAGGGAGGGGATGTAGAAACTACATCAGCAGATGCAGTTGTCCTTACATTAGAGGCAGTAGCAGCAGCATTGGCATTGGTAGTAAGTAGAGTCGGGCCAACCACGAGATTCCTGGCCGATATAGCCGCATTCGCCACCTTTCGTCTGGCGAATTCGACCTGTTGTTTCATTCTTATGCCGCCAATGCTAACAAAAAGCCACCAGCTTTCAAGTTCAAGAAGCACGGCCGTATCCTTTGCCGCTGAGGCTGTCGCTGAGGGTGTTGGTGGTGGGGAAGGTAGACAACTACTAATTGCTTGATTTGGTCGGCCGCTGAGTTAATCGACACCTGGTGCCTTGGCCCATTAGAAAAAATCGTTCCATATTTTTTGCCTCCGTAAGTAGCAAAAGAAAAGAGATATCCACAGACGATCTTCTACGTACTGTGGATCTCATTGCTATCTACGTCTACGTACGATAAGGAAGGGCAACAACCGACCCCCTGTCGCTGATATCCATGTTACCGATCATTTGGAAACTACATGGGTTTTCAAACTCATGCCAGTGGT
>JALLBB010000675.1:0-12902 GCA_036939735.1 Discostella stelligera
AGTCATTTGGGTCATCCCGCACAAATCCCGCAGCCAAATCCCGCACAAATCCCGCGAAAAACTGTTGAGATTATGGGCCTAACCTCGACGACACGACGATATCAAATCTCTCTCGGAGGTGAAAGTGAAAGTGAAAAGTAGCCGTGAGGTAAGGTTTTCTGCGGAGAAAAAAAAGCGCCAAGAGTGACTACCTCCCGCCAAATTGTTGCCACGTGGAAGTTAAAGTTCCAGTCTCTCCATCCGACCGAGCGACGACTCCTCGAACAAAAAAATTACCCACGCTATCGCTATCCCCGCCGAATATATCCAATAATGCCTGCCCCATCATTCATCGCCGTCGTGCGGCACGTCCTCTCCCGGGCACTTCGCGAGACCGGCCAAGCGCTCGACCGTGCGGGCATCTGGGGCATTACGCATGCCCGCCAAGGCCGACGCATGGGCGCGGATGATCCCTACTTCTTCAATGATCATTTAAGTCGTCATCGAACCGTCATGCGATTGTTACGGAGAGGAGAACCAATCGTGCCTGGTTTGACTAGCACTGGCGGAATCAGCAACGCAGATTTAAAGAAAATTGAAAGTGGCGGCGGCGGCGGTGGTGGCAGCATCAGCAGTGACGAAACTACTTTCAACAGCATTGCCTTTCTGGCTCCGTGCGCCACACTCATCGGCAACGTCCAGCTCTCCCCACACACTTCGATATTTTACAAAGCGATCCTCAAAGCGGATGTTGCCGCCTACGGTATAAATACAATTCGCTCGAACGAGGAGGAAGAAAAGTGGAGGAACTTACCAGTGGGAGGCTACGAACGCAAGCAAGATGCTGGACTCTTCGACAATGGGAGTGGAGTGGGTCATCCAACGATTGGGGGCGCTAATGGAGGAGGAATTTACGTTGGTGAGGGAACCAATATTCAGGATGCATGCATTGTCACGTCTTACGAAGGACATACCAATATCGGAAGATATGTCACTGTGGGCCATGCTGCACACATTCATTCGGCTACGGTAGGAGACGAATCACTAATTGGCATGGGAGCTATACTGAAACCAGGAAGCGTTGTTCAAAGACAATCGTTTGTAGCGGCAGGAGCGGTTATAGAGCGAGGGGCTGTTGTGAAAGAAGGTGAGATATGGGGAGGCAATCCAGCGAGGAAATTGCGTGATTTAACCCATGAAGAGAGGGCTCGATTGCGATTGCAAGCTGAGAAATATATCGATGTAGCCAATACCCACAAACATGTCATGGAATTGGGAGGGAATGTGCCTGATTCATTTATAGACCATGATTTGTTAGGAATAGAATCAGGCGTAGACTCAAGCGCAACAGATGAGTCAACGGAACAAATCTCAAGTTCTAATCTTTCATTGCCGCTCAAGCAAAATTAATCAGTCAAAGTTGCATTCATCATCTCCTCCATATCAGTAAACATTTGAACTACTTGCGCATCAACTGTTAGTTCTTCGTATTCAATTTCTTTAACCTAACCCCACTTTGGAGGACGCGCGTAAATGTTCACAAACTCAATGCCCTCAAACTTCTCAGCGATATCAATGAGAACTTCGTCCATTAGAACCTCCCCCGTCAGTACATTAAACACCATTACGTACGACCGTTGCTTACAATCTTCCACTGCACCAGTGCAATCTTCTTCCACTGACCTAACAGCTAGTGCGTGTTGATCATCCGTTCCTGGAACGAATGCAAACGTCGAGAATCCATGCAATGGATCCAAATCCGATGGCTTCATCTTAATCTCTACCACTTCGCCCTCGGTAAACTTATCGTTCACCAGCACCATTCTATTGCTACCCAATCGCTCATCTGCAACTTCATCGTACTCAATAGTGGAAATACGTCTTGGTAAGAATACCCAGCGCTTCAAATGGTCCGACCATAAAATGGCTTCCATTACAATGTCTGAAGAGAATGATCAAAGAACGCAAAGCGGTAAGAACCAATGGATTAACGAAAGCCAACTCGAATTGTTCATTGAAAGTGACAAAGCATCCATTCAACTTACATCCAGGCGGACTCGCCCCGACCAACGATCTCACAAAGTCAAACTTGCTTGCCCAATCCTCTCGTCGTAATTCACCCCGTTCATTTAACATCGCCACCCACATATTATTCGTATTCTCAATCTTTCCAGTTGGACCAGTAAATTCCTTCCCCATGCTCCCCAGCACGAGTTCGTTATCCTTGATGGTGGCCCACTCCCATTTCATTCCCTTGTCAGTATCACCGGCTCCTTCGGTGATGACGAATCGAGGCACGACATAGGAGTCACTCCCATCGTCGCTCGAGAGTATCTCAAATACGGTACCGGTTCGATCATCAAAGCTTAGCAACCGATTTTGATACACGGTCAACTCCGACAATTCCATACCCCTTCCTGCCTCATTGTGTTGTGATACGAGAGTTCGCGGTGTCTCGAATTCAATACTGTACCGCTGGGTGGTACCGTCACGAGTCAAGATGCCGGGAAGCAACGTGGATCGAAACAATGGCTTATTGGAATCTTTCACAACGCTCAATTTGTCCAAATCGGTAACAGCCGCAAAGCGATAGGTGTGATCATCTATCACGGAATCTTGGATGGAGAAGTATCCCGGATGGACGGCACCGCCCCAATGATCTCGTGCGAAGGAAGTACTACTGCTGGAACTGGCACCACCGCTGCCGCGAATGTAAATTCCTGCAGCACCTCCTCTTCTCCCCCCGCCATCATCCGAACCATCCATGAGCAAGATCAATACTACCAAGACTAGTCCCACACCAATGACAAATGTCTTGGTATTGTATCGAACATAATAAACGAATTTCGACCACTGTGTTCCGAAGGAAGTGTGGGAGGCGTAGGCCATGGATTCCGATCGATTCATGTTCGTGGTGGATGAGGATAGTGGTGCTGGAGACGGAATGGTGGATGAGGAAGAAATAATGGAAGCTGGAATGTCGGCGTCGTCGGCATTCATCATACTGTTGTTATTTACACTGGCGTTGTGATTATTGTTCGATATTTTGACCTCGATGTTTTGGGTGCTGGGGTTTTGATTACTGCTAAGGATGATTCTGCTGACGTGGCTATGATGACTGCTGTTGAGAGAGGAGGCAGGGGATTGGTTTCGACGAAGCATGAAAGGTTGGGGGGAGGGGCGGCTGGTCGGAAATTTGGGTTCACAGGTGAGTCTCAATGATGAGCTTTATCTGTTTCTACAACTCTGTAGTCATGAAACGTTCCCAGTGTCAAGTAAAAATAGTTGGGGGCGAGTGGAGATGAATTCGGGACGGCACAATATTCTCACAGCGGCTCGACCATCCTTTTGTTGTTGTCGTTGTTGCGGCCGATCGACGGAAATGCCGATGATGTGGTTGGAGAGGTTTGTTATTTTTTGCTGTTGTCTACGACGTCGTGTGTAGAGAGGTATCGTACGTACTAGGTCGTCGTTCTTGACAAGCCCCCGGTTGGCGGGAACACGAATCTGGCGAAATCTATTTGTTTGGCGAGAGGTACTGAGCCCCTTTCGACTGACGCACACAAAAAACACAAAACACACGGCAACCCCACAAAGCAAGTACTAGAGGTAGTAGTACTGTAGGAACCATACCATCCAGAACACAGAACATCAAATCAGTGGTTGACGGCGACGAGAGAGTGCATCGCATCGATCATCGAGTAGGAGATAATCAACAGCACCAATTTTCACCATGGTCCGAACACTGATCCTAGCGGCAGTAATCTCCGCCGCCGCGGCCTTCTCTTCTTTCACCCCCCGTAACTTCCCCAGCAGTCATGCCGCTCCCACCACCCGGTCAGCGTCGTCATCATTATCCATGAAAATTTACGATTGGAAGCGCCGCACCGCCGACGAGTCGGCTCTGCACGTCGAGGAATTCACCTTCGACAATCTCCGATCCGCACCGGGAAGTCGTAAACGCAAAAGTCGCAAGGGTCGCGGCATCTCCGCTGGACAGGGTGCCACCTGTGGCTTCGGGATGCGCGGTCAAAAGTCTCGTGCCGGTCGGCCCACCCGTCCCGGCTTCGAGGGTGGACAGCAGCCGCTCTACCGTCGGTTGCCCAAGTACCCCGGCCAACCCACCGGTCCCGGACACGAAAAGACCATTTTCAATCTTATCAAGCTGGATGAACTGAATGGCGTCGCCGAGGGATCGACGGTCAATTTCGAGTCACTCCTTGAGGCTGGGTCCATTACCAAGGCCAAGCAAAACATCCACAAGGTGGTGGTGGGACGGGAAGATTTCACTGCCAAGGGTGTTACGATTCAGGCGCACGCCTTTACAAAGGCGGCAAGGGAGGCTATTGAGGGTGCGGGTGGAAAGTGTGAGCTGCTGAGTAAGACCACCAACGCTGTGTTGGTGGAGGCGTAAATAGAGAGTTCAGTCGAGTGTGGGGAGAGGGATAGAGTATGGACAGCAAAAACGCGCTGAAGCAGTACTCGAGATTGTCGGTTCCCTGTAGTAACAGAGATAAGAAGATTTTGCTTGTTGATACGAGTTCACTCGAACGGCTCATTGCGTATGGGTACTCGCAATTATTTTATGGGTTTTATTCCTAGACTTCCTAAAAGAGTAAGATGGTTGATGCTTCTCACTCTAGTACTAGTAGATATGAATCACTAAAACCTAAGTTTTTTCAATCGCGAATATCATTTTTTGAAGTAGTTTGGAATTCTTTCCCATATCTTCTCGACGAACCTCCTTTTGATACCTCTTCTAGTATTGACATTGTGGGTATCAGCCAGACCTTTAAGCTCATCCAATGAGCTCTTGATATCATTCGGAACATGACTACAGTTCATGAGATGGTTTAATAGAGTTTGTGAAAAACTGGAATCTACCATGGCGGAAGCACTCGTTGGGAAGTAGACACCCTTGTTTCCCGAAATGGCCTTGGCACAGGCACAATACTTGCAGCATAGACCGGATAGGGAAGAGATGTCAATGTCGCCTAGTCCTTTCTTCTTCAACACTGACTGTGTTGGTTGAATAGGACACAGTTGATGAAAGAGTAGGAAATCAAAATCAGGTACAGTCGGAAAATCTTGTGGATGGACAAGTTCAGTTGGAGTTCTTCTTGCATTCAAAAGGACATTCCTTGTGCCGGGACTTGCGACATGTTCGAATTTCTTCATTTGGATGGCCTGGTCCTTTTTTTGACTCTTCCAGGCAGATGCTGGTGTATCAGGGTTTTCGGCGGCTTGAATTAGCAGCCGAAGTCTTTCGGATGGTGCACCACTCGTGTTGGGCTGCCCACCGAATCCCAAGCCGCGCTTTGCAGTATCATCGACAAGCCCGATCTCACTCGCTGCTTCTGCATAGTACGCTCTCAAATACTGATGAGATTTCTTGCGAGGATCGTCCGCATCAATCCATCTTTTGTATTCTGCCTTCACCATTTCAGGAATGCATGGGCATGCCTCGAGATGCGTTCGTTTGAAATTCCGCACGCACTCGAAAATAGTGTCCCGTCGTGAAGGAAAGAAGTTTGCCTGTCTAGCTAATGCTTCGCGAGGAAGATTTTTGCAGAAGTAACAGCGAAATCCAACTTGGCCTGCATTGCTCGGAAACGATGATTTTCCTCCTTGACCCTGAAGTTCATTCGGTGTCACTGTGAATATTTCAATGCATTCACCTCGAAGGAAGTTGTGAACTCGATCCAGGACCACTGCGTCGGAGGGAATGGAGAGCCTTGTCACATGAGAGCTGACGTATGTTTGTGTCGGGCTATGTGATTTCAGTTGTGCGCGATCGACGGGTTGTACACTATCAGTACTAGAAGAATTCGTCAATGAACTGTCAAAACGCGTCGCTTGTACAACTGTATGCTTCGTTTGGCCGTTCCATGCAATATTACAACCAGTGGAAGAGGCATAATTTGAGAAAGGATAAAGCATATGGTGAGGATGAGGAGTTGCTGTCGCTGCATATGTACCGGGCCATTCATGACTACGAAAGCGTGCAGATCCAGATGCGAGGAAGGTTTTAAGCAGAGCATTAGTCAGGCGATCGTTATTCAACGGGAGACGTGATGATGCTGGTGTAGTTGGTAGTAGTGATGGTGGAGGAGGATAGAATTCACAGGTATTAAACGAAGTATGATGGAGCGGGAGCTGATGATGCGGTGGTTCCGCTCGCGCGTCAATCAACGAGATCGCATGAGCGAGGTCAAAAGCACGGGCACTTTTGTTAATCGCGTCCTGATGAGTAGATGCAACAGATAAAATACTTTGCCAGTTCGAAATCGACATCCTCGTCGGGTTCGCGAACAGTGATATATCATCGTTGGCACCGCCTCGTCTCGTCTCATCGCTATTTCTGTCACTGTCGTCGTGACGTGTTGAGTTACGTGGCAAACCTGAATCACTGTCATTCTTGCTAATCAGCCCTGAACACATCTCCGCTGTTTGGTGCATGAGGTCAAGTGATAACAGCATGATGTTGGCAAGAGGTATCGTAGGGTGGTCGAGGGTGAGAGAAAATGGCAATAAGGCAAGGGAGGGCAGGTTTTTGGTCTTGTTCCCCTTACCGACGACGGTCTGACGCCTGAGGTCCACTCTTGAAAAGTCTAGAAACAATTCCGATGGGCAGAGAAGTATGAAATAATATTCGAAATCTACCACCGTCGTCAGCTCATGTTGCAAGGGGTGTTTGGATTTTGGCCGCCGCGAAAAGCAGAGTCGCACAATTATTGTGGTGTTACCTTGGGAAACCAACCGAATCAAGTGTCACTATGAGGAAACGACACTGGGCACGAAGACTCACACCGAAATGAGTTTCGCTGAGTTACCTCTCCACCTCATAAAACATAAAACATAAGAAATTAGGCTTATTAGTACTGCCTAGACAAGTTCAAACCGGTAAGGAGTCTTTCTACGCCAACCATGCGGACATAGCCAGCGTTGCAGCCACTAGTGGCGACACGGAGCCATCGGCTCACCTTCCAGGAGATTCCTGGGGAATTGGACTAGTCAAAGCCCACTCTACCCCTTAGGGTCATCTGTCGACTGTTATCCAATTCCTTGATCCTGACGCCTTTCTACTCGAAGCTGATTGGCGACCCTTGCTGCTTTCATTGCTAGTACCCAGTATTCCTGTTGAGCACCAGAGGACTTTTCCAGGTCTCCCAGATTTATTTCGAGCAAGTAGTGATCCTCCTCCGATAGCCCCTGGTCTCCCCATTCTAATTGTTGCAATATTTCCGTGCGAAGTTCTTCTTTTCTAGCTGTACGTAGTGCCCCTTGCATATTGTCGTGTACGACGACGTTCCGATATAACCATTGTCCGTGCGTACATTCCAATAGTTTCATGATGAAACCTTTCGCTCATGTTCTGCTACTATCCCTCAGACCGAGTTTGGTCAGATAGTCGTGCTGGATTTGTCTGCATTCTTGTACTATCATCCCCTCCATGAACCTTCGCCAGCCCACCCTGTCCTGTAGTGCTCCCATCTTACGGTAGATGCATGGCAAACCGATTGTCATCTCCTCCATAGAGCGCTCCCCCCGGCCTCGGGCATATGTGACAAGACAGTAAAGGAGGTCCGGGTCTGTGTTTTGGTCTTCTAACCAAGTTTCAAGAAGATCGATTGTCTTGTGAAGAGCCCGCACCCTCCCCCTTTCTGTGCAGTGCAAGATATGTCCGCATGTTTCCTCTGCCTCCATGCAGCTGGGACATAGCGGAGATCGCGCTTCCTCGTATTTCGCACGAAAGGAGAAAGTACCAGCGATATTCATCACTTGTTTGCATGCCCACAGTTGAAAAAGTCTCGGAGCACCTTGCAGTGTGTGGGAGATCATCTCCCAGTCTACACTGTTGAATTCCCTTTCAAATAATATCTTTTTAGTGTGAAAGAACGAACGTGCCATAGTTTTGTAGACCCAGAACCGTGTCAGCGGCCCAGCTTGTGACGTCACTTTGTCCAGACCCACTCGAACGGAGATTGGCTCTAATGGGAAACCATACGTAGATTGTTTGTTCTCGTGAGTCCATTCAAGGATTGCTTTCTTGGCCCGATGATCCATTATGCAGTTAAGCTGTGATTGTCTGGACAAGGACTCAAATTCTTCTGTGTCATCCTGATGAGCTGGGACGTGAATGTAGTTACGAAGGATGCCCGGTGTCTGGCAGTTCACCAAGATTGTTTTGAGTATATCCGAGTGTCTAAAGCGGCAGGGAATCATTGTTGGGGGTAAGTTTTCTATGGTCCACAGTGCCGTCTTGCAGTCAGAAAAAATATTGATGTGTCCCTGTAGGTCCTTGGTGGCCGTGGAAATGCTCAGAAGAATCAAGTGGATTGCCATCAGCCCTAAAAGTTCACCGCGGTATGAGCATGCTACCGAAGAGAATTCGCAGAAAGAGCCGTGTATCCTTCCCCTCCCTTGCTTGCATTCAAAAATGAATGCAGCAGAGCAGAGGTTTGGATTTACGTCTTCCATGTATGAGCCGTCGGTGACGGCGACGCAGTTGCCATCCCTGATAGACTCCAGAATCCAATCATCGTCTCCTTCTACTACCAAATTTTCCCAAAGCCATACACACCCCCAATCTTGTAGTACATCCAGCCAGTCAGTACTGATAAGTTTCTCCTTAATAGGTTTTGCAACGCTGTGTACTGACAGGATTCACGGAGATACTTCGCGAATCGAACAAACCCGTCCTCTGGTGGTTGTCTCGATCTCTGCTTGACTACACATGATCCAGTGATTTGGCCGATTACGATGCAAACCGGATTGATTGCATTTTTTATACCAAATGATGTCCCCGTCTGCCGTTTCTTCGGACAATGTATCTTCTTCCTCGTTGTACCGCCAGGACCAGATTTTGTGTCCGTCCGACAGTATAGCTTTAAGCGGGGTGTACACTCTTCCGCCCGGAGCCACCTGTGCAATTGCTTCTCTCCAGAGTTGGAAGTCTCCGTCTGCCGGCGATTCTTCTGGGAATGACCATTTTGACCATGTGCCTTGTCGCGGTTGTGTATACCTTCGATCCACGTATCTTCCATCTGCCTCGAGAATATCTGACAGGAAGATCGTTTGCTGGTAGAGACGGACACGGTTTAATCGAAGAAGATTATCGTCCTTGTATCCTACGTCAATAAATGCCTGCATCAACCATTTGTCTCCCTGCCTTGGAGGGGCGCAGTGAATGTTATGGAGTTCTATGATTATTTTGTAGCTCCAGACTTTCTCCCACAAGGACTTGAGCCAACAGTGCGTCACCAGCCCGCCGTAATGTTCGTAATTAACCTTAAATGGTTGATCTGATAGACAAAGCTCTATCACCAGAAATTCCGTAGAGATCTGCAGCTGTTTTCCTACTACGGATGTACATCCGTAGTGGGAGACTAGCTTGTTTATTTGTGCGACCGTGCATTCTACCCCTGGATGAGGACATCCAATGCCGTAAAATCCCAGTGACAGTTGACGGAGGTCTCTGGGAGAGGAACGAACCACGCCGCCAAGTGGTAGAATTTGATAATACTGTTTTTGTAAACACGCCTCGAGTGTGTTAAGAGGAGCTATATTGTTGCAAATGCTATATCCCACCCGTGGCCATAATTGTCTATCCATCATGAACCAGACGTGTTGACGCAGAAGACCTCCACTGCGGGCTTTATCGACCCATTCCTGTGCTTGTTCCTGCATACGGGAGATAGAGGCCTCTGGATTGCCCGATGGGCACGTGAGGTAGCCCAGTGTCTTCCGTGTGTCATCCACGCCTAGCATTTCGATCTGAGCAAGATTGCCACCTGATATGGGAACTCTCAAATCCGCTGTTGGATTGTCAGCAAAGTTGACGTACCTCCATGTGCCGTCTTCATTCCATTCATAGTCTATTAGGTAGTAGAAGCATTTTACAGGTTTCAGGGCCCCGCCGGATGCACGAAGAAGGCCGCCCCAGCTAAGCACTGCCGATTGAAGTGCAGTTAAAGTGTCATCACTAGTCTCACAACGGTCTAGATTCATGTGGAGGATGTCGGTGTCGTCCACGTAGATGATCGCTGCAAGTTTACCTTCCGTCCTTGTGATGGGACATCTAAAAACTGCAGAGTGTCCCCTCTCCTTATGCGCGTTTAATAACGTGATGCTGATCACCGCCCAGCTCGCAGGAGCCACACCATTTCCTTGGCAAAGACCTTGGGACTTGACCTCCACGGAGGACTGCGCGAAGTCTGCTGAGTCACCATACGCCGTACGGAGAAAGAATTTCATCTCTTGAATTGTTTTTAACATAGCAACTACCGAATTCTCTGACACTCCAAAGGCCTGAAAGACCAAACTGGCAATCGCATGAGCGACGCGGTCGTAGCAGCTTTCTGCATCCACCGATGCGAGGCCAGCTGGACGTCTTGCTTGGCGTGAGATATCGTAAAATAATGTTTTCGCAAGAGTGCCGTCCTCGGCCATGCGGCGTTTTTCACTGAATATTTCGTCGGGCATTAGCTTATATTTCCGAACAACGTCCATCATTCTCACCCCATAAATCGTTTTGTTAGTGAAGTTGAAGTCTGCTTCCATCAGAAGGATTGAGCGTAATTTGGACACCAAAGTGCAGCCAAATAATTTTTCCAACATAACGGAGAGACCGCTTGACCAGCGGTCAAGAACTATGCCATGCTTGAGTACCAGAGAGGCTTTTAACGCATGGAATTGCCTTGTTAGCGAGTCCGCGACTGATGCCTTATAGTGACCAAAATGTAACCCGGATACTGAGGATGACACATCTTCTTTCATCTTCTTCCAACCTCGAGTCCAGTCGCTAGCGGTGATACTGTTGTCAACCTCATTACGGGCCACTATGCATCGTATCTTTGCACATTCAATGCAAAGTGCTTTTGTGTCATCATCAAAATCATGAGGATATGTGTATGTTCCTTCTAAAATTGCTTGCGCTGTGGGCGAGATCGACAGATAGCCGAAGTTGCCACGTAAATTACCTTTACAGATCGGAGCCTCCTCTGCTAAATAGAACCGTTTGTTATGTATTTCTGTCCATATCGCGTCTTGAACGCTAGCTTGTGTGGTGAATTCACTGATATCCCCATGCGCCAATTCTACTTTCACAGTGCTTACACTCCGCCCCTTGGTCTTCCCCATGGCATAGTTTATTCTTCTCCAGAAAGAGCGTTCCTGTTCTCTTTTTATTATATCCAAGATTTGCTGCGATGCTTCTTCATTTCCTTCCTCCTTTGACTCTCGAGCGCGATCCAGGAGGTGTTTCCTCCTATCATTCCACCCTGTGATCTTTGCTATCTTGCTTTCTTCCCTGCACACCTTTACTTTCGCTCTAAGTTGAAGGAGAGACAGCGCGAAAGGTTGTTCTATGCCGCACCGTCGTGCCGCCCGAGCCAAGTTGCCTCTGTTCATCTTATGTCCCTCTTGGTATCGAATGAGGGAGGAATAAACTTGGGTGCGACGGATCAAGGCAGCAGTCTGTGGTGTGAATGGTATATTCCCAGATTTAAGCTTGCGACACTTCTTTTCTGCATGTATCATCAAACGCGACGACTGTTTGTCAATACTGTTCAGCCGCAGTTCGGCTTCTTTGTCTGACACTATACCTTTACCGAGATCTTCCAATTTCTCTAACAGATGGTGATTTTGTAGGTTTTTAGTTAGACACGATGTATATTTGTTGGCTACCCCTGGCAACCGCGTGTTCAATCTTCGTGCCGCCGGCCTTACCACTCTCGTTGGGACTGACCCGATTATGGACGACATCAGGAAGTCCACTATAAAAAGTCTGTGGTCGCCAATTCCATATCCACAGGGCATAACACAGGCATTCACCACCACTATGTCCGGCGTCGCCCATACTCCGTCAATTGGGGTAGAGCCCCTAAAATGTGTTGCCCCTAGCGGACGGTTAGTAAAATCGCCCACCACCTCCTTCATCCCTAATCCGTCGATGTCAGTCAGCGACTTTCCGATCAATTTTTTGTAAATGTTTTCGTTTGCATCAAGGCAAACAATAAGACGATCCCCCTGTGCTCTCCAAAGTAAGAGGAGACGAATTAAGTCCTCTCTGAATTTTGTCCTTGGGCAAGTGAGGTCTTTCTGGACTGTGGTGAGGTAGCGATATTGCTGAGCATAGACTGTACCTGCAGCCATATTTCTGTTTTTGCACCCGTTGTAGCCGCACAGTACCCGTGTGACCAGATTGTTGGAGCCTTTGTACGTAGTGACAACCCACCTGCCGAGGCCTAAATCATCACGTTCTATCTCCCCTCTGTCCATGTTGCTTACGAGGGAGCCATATGTTAAAAGCGCCGTCCCCCCTTCTTGTGTCACGGAGTCTGGGTTTTTGTGTGCATTATTAGCTACAATTGCCCTGAGGTCTAATTCACCACCTTGAAACATTTTTGCCAGCCCATTAACGTTCTGTTTATGTTTCCAGTTCACTCGCACTTCATTATACGCGACGATGTCTGCTTCCAGTTTGTTGATTAAAGATCGCGCCTTATCCAGTTTAAAATTGCCCGTCAATTTAGTTTGAATCCCATTTATATTTTCGTAGAGTAACCGACAGACCCCCTCTGGCTTGTCCCCTGGTACAATTCCGTGTATGCTAAGTACTTCTTCGTTCACTTGTGCTGTGCTTGATAGTTCCTCTCTCCGAGTCTCGAATACTTCGCCTTCCTCATATGGATTTTGTAGCAGTTCTGTTTCTGTGGTTCCCGTCTCGTCTAGGTTGTTAATGTTGTTGCCACTCGTGGGATGGCTTCGTCGTTCCCACCTCTCGGCACGTTGTGCGAGTACGTTCATGACAGTGTTGTGTCTTGTAATGTTCATTTGACCCTGATAAGTTAATGTGGTGTTGTAACCTTGTGGGTCTATGAGATTAATTCTTCTGGTAGTTTCTTTCCTAATTGCGTAGT